>SFCI01000287.1:0-24661 GCA_004681135.1 Hericium alpestre | reverse complement strand
TCNCTGCTGNCATANNACNNAGTNNNGNCAGGTAGNGGGACTGNCGCACCNGATCNCTGGCACACCTCCAGCCTTTTGCTCCTTACTCTGCCTATGCCTGTGACTTAGCATGCCATTCTATGGCCTTATATATGCTTGATGTATGTATAGCTGNTTTTTATCGAATTTCTGGCCCACAATTTGTCCTCTTTCTGCTGGGGCATGGCAGGAAATNGCTTTACATAAAACTTGACTTGCATCCCTATGTTCATCAATAATTCTGCTTGTACAACCAGGGGCGAACAGCCATGTGCAGTCCAGTAGAATGCAGGTGTGCCCATGATGCATGCATAGCAATGTNGCAAAGGAAATATGTGAACATAGTCATCCATTGAGACAAACATTGTTATATCCAGTAAGTCTATGGTATGTCGGTATAGCATAATAGGGTAGTACACGGTGCCTGCTGCAAGCCCNATGCAAGGCAGGATGCACTCGCNGCNNACCCNGGCTTGAGGCTTCGGAGTCTGAACNCTTGCCAAATTCNGTNGATGGTGTATCGTCGACACCAGNGCCTACCAGTGCCNGCCGTTGCATTCTCGTGTNGTATGTCCTCTATCTGAATGACTTTCNGCTGAATAAATACTGCATTATGTGATAAATGACATCTGAATTATATTGAGGCTGAAGGGTGCTAGAAAAATCCAAAATCCAGCCCTATTTCAACTTTCCAAGGTAGCTGCTCAGTTGGAAATGGCACAGTGATCATGATGCCCCTCTGCACTTCTGAAGGTGCTGGCTGGAACCATTTTCGGGTGATACATATTGGGTACAAACTACAGTGCACCGGCAGTGTTGAAAAGAAGGAACAAGATGGTCCCTTCGATCTGAGCTGGATGTCCTTGCTTTTCAGTCACTCAGCGATGNGCTGACCATCCGGTCAGGCTAGCTTAATTGTTTTGTATGTACAGCCGACATTATTGAAGTGTCAAAAACCTAATACAAAGCCTGCAAGTTACAAAATGTGCAATTCGAGCGTGCTGTGGGCTGTGGGTCTGCCGTGGTGCCGACGACCAAATTTGGCAAGTGTTCAGACTCCGAAGCCTCAAGCCGGGGTTGGCCGCGAGTGCATCGAGCTTTGCAGCGCGAGTGCATCGAGCTTTGCATCGGGCTTGCAGCGGGCACCGTGTACTACCCTTTAAAAATGAACACCAGTCCATGGTCCGGAGTACATATGCTCAACATCCACATACACCTCAATACACCAATGGCACGCCCTTGCCTTCCACTCTTCCCATTCACCCCCGAGCAATTAACCAATCCACGTCCTTCCTGCTCACCGTGCCGTGTACCCGCCTTTTACCGCTGTGCTGATCTCGGCGTGCACGAGCACTGCGCCCGCGCCCTTCGCTTCCGTGCGACATTAACACTCTCTCAGCAGCACAGACCGCATAATGACTGCGTCGACCGCATGTGTCACTGTCAGCACGCGCGCATGCTATCCCCCTGTCAGTAACTTAGTCCGGGCGCGACGGGCTTCGCGGTGGGCGCACACTCGATGCCCCCCCACACGCTCGAGCACGCGCTCCGTGGCCTGCTTGTCTTGGGTACGGGAGGCACTAGAGCAGGCAGATGGCAAGCGGAAGGTCCGTACTCCATGCTCCCGATGCGCGAGAGGTCGGTAGTGGTCACGGCGGCAAGGCGCGGAGCGCCAAGAGGGTGTTGAGGAGCGCGTGCGGCAGAAGTCGGGCGGGTGGTCGAGAATGATTAGTGAAGCCCTGCAAACCGCGGAAGCTGCAGGGCGTCAGGACGTGCAGGTGCGGAGTGTGGGATGGAGCGTACCGACAGACGTACACCATCACTGACTATGTGCATAAGGAAGAGAACACTCACAGTAGCAAGTGCTTGTGCACTGACTTAGCTACTCGAGAGCTACTCGAGGAACCAGACCCACTTAGAGCCTAGATAAGGGAGCTCTTGAAGCGCGGTCAGGCTAGTACCATATGAAGTGGCAGAATGAGGCCGATTTGTGGGCCAAAAATTCGATTAAAATCAGCTATACATACATCAAGCATATATAAAGCCATAGAATGGCGCGCTAAGTCACAGGCATAGGCAGAGTAAGGAGCAAAAGGCTGGAGGTATGCCAGCGATCCGGTGGCGCGACGTGAGGCGCGGAAAATTCCAACCATGGACTCCCTGGTCGCCGTAAGCGGGGATGTTAGACACGCGCTTGGCAGGATTGAGGGGACCGATGGGCGCAATTCCATGACGGTATTCTTGTTCTTTATAAAAGTGGGCCATCAGCGCCTGCGTGATGACGCCTGACTGAAAGCAACGCCTACCAGATTCCATACCAGAATGAACTGAATACGTACACGCGCGACTCCCGAGCGAGGTCGACAGCGGAGAAGGGCAGTTGTGCACTGCGCAGCACGTACCTGACATGTATCTTCCACATCGACGCAGCTTCTTCTCAGAGCTGATAAGACGTAAGAAAGACTGCGTTAACATTCTAGTATCTGAATGTCGGGTGCGCAGCATCGTAGCACCAAGCAGCGCGAAGCAAGGAGATGGATTCACAAAAAACAACAGCGGTAAGACGCACAACGAGATCGGAAGGTGCTTACCACGGTCCTCGACGCCGAGCATGACGGCACGAGCCTGCAGCGGTCCCCACATCCCCGCATTTCCACCACGAACTCATCCTATGTCGAATCCGCCATGACGATACGATCCATTAACATCGCGACGCTGAAGAAAGTGAAGAACACGGTCATCGGAAACCCGTCTGCGAAGCTTGCCCTCGCGCAAGATGAAGTCTTCGTGGCAACGTCAGTCCGAGGTGGCGATCGGTCTCTGAACTAGTCCTTTGACCAGAATGTGGACGTTTGCTTTCTTTCTCTAGGCTGGTCAACTGCTTGAACGACCCCGAGCAATTCGAGGGCGGGTCACAAGACAATATCCGCGTCGAGGCCACGCAGGTCATCTCCTCCCTATCCTACGGTGCGTCGGGCTGTGTCCGACCTTCAAGTCCATAATCAATGAATGAGATCCATTCAGGCTCCCCCGAAGCTCTACAGAGCCTTCTGCGCGCAGACGCGCACCAGGCATTCCTATACGCCATCTCGCGCTTCGAGCCCAACGAGCCCATAGCCGTCAAATTCGCCTTCGCTCGCGCTGCGCGCCGTCGCCGTCGTCTTTCGCGAGCGATGCGGCGGGCGGATTGTCGCGGTGCATGAAACCCATGCTCGTTCCGGGCCGCGACGGTGGTGGCATCTTGAGCTTCTCGAGCGCCATGGAGAGGTTGGACAGCGAGCTGTTCTTCGGCGCGTAGCCGACCTGCGACGCGGGCTTCTTCGCGAAGAGCTTCGTGGGCGACTGCGGCTTGGGCAGCGAGACGGGCTTCTTCGTCGGCGATTTCTCGACGGCCTTCGAGAGGGACGAGGACGTCGGCATCGCGAAGGAGAAGGCGGCGGATTTCTTGGAGAGGCCTGGCGTCGTTGGGCGGGACGTCGAGGTGGAGGCTATGGGCTTGCTGGGGCCTACATCTGTCCCTGAGTCTTGTTTTTTCTGCTTCTGCGATGCCGATCTTGTCAGGCGAGCAGGCGGGGCATTGCCTGGTGCTCGTCGTCCCCTCGATGCTCGTGATGTCGGTTTCCTCGCGGGTGCGGGAGGTGCTGGAGCAGCGGGAGGTTCAGAGTCTAGACCAGAGCTGGGTCCAACGGACGACACCGAGGATTCGCTCGTTCGCGAGCTGGGACGAGCGGCGGATGAAGACGGTCGAGGAATGCGGCTGAATGAAGTCGTTGAGGGTGTGATTGCTGAAGTAGACGGTTCTGGCGTCGGCTCGGTCGCTGGTATATCCACGGGTGCGACGGCTTTGGGAGTCGGTTCACGAACGTTAATTTCTGGCGCGTTATGTGCGGCTATCGGCGTTCTAGATTCGTCCGTGATCTGATAGTCTTTTGGGTGAGGTTCCGCCTCAATTCGCGGTGCAGACTCAACGCACCTGAAAGGGATCGTCTATGCTTTCCTCGGAGTTGCTTCCGAGATCTGCGCGACTCAAAGGCGTCTTCATCGGGAACGGTGTTGCCGGTAGAGGCGTGAGCGGTGACGGCGGCGAAGGGCGTGAGAAGTGCGGGGTGAGCAATGCATTGGCATCGGGCCCTGGTCCATGGGGTGTCATCTCCACGTCGTGCGGATCCACTTCCATCTCATCAGAACTGAAGGGATCTCGCAGCACCCGTGGCTCGCTCGTGAATCGGAACTGCGGGCGCGAGGGCTTGGACGGCGACTTGTGCGGCGATGCGATCTTCTTGAGGTCAAGGTGCGGCACGTGCGGGGGCGTAGGAGGGACCGACACCGCTCGTCTTCGAGGGGTATCCGGTGGCGAGTGTTGCAGCGAAAACTTTGATTTCGCGGGGCTCAAATGAGCAAAGTCGAATGGACCGGCTATCTTCGTTGGCAAAGATGAGCCGAGGTCCTCTAGGAGGCAATATGAGCGATCAGCGTCGTCAAGAGGTCGAAGCAGATGGCGTACCGTCGTCATCCTTTCTGGGCCGCTTCAGTTCTCTTGAATCGGTTGCACTCGCACCAGCACGATCCTCATCGAACGGAGATGAAGAACGCTTCTTCGTGGTTGAGATCCTCAGAGGCTCCCCCTCCGTAGCCCGCCCATCGTCATTCAGCATGCTTCGTAAATCCGTGGGCTCCGATCTGCTCGCTGTCATATTATTTCTCGCCGCCGTCCGCGCATCCCTCCAAGGCGAATGACTCAAGGGAAACCGGGTATTCATGTCTGGCAAAGTTAACTGTGATCGCGTGCGTTTCGTGATGGTCGACATGATGGGTCGGTGGCGGTGTTCTCATAGAAGATCCCTGTACTTTGATCCTCTGCAGTGCCCCTATCTAGAGAAACACGTCAACGACCCAAACGAAGAAAACAGAGATGGAAGTCAAGAGGTGGAAGAGGACAAGCCATGCGCTTGTCGCTGTTTGGAACAACCGCGACGCGTTTGATTATGTAATCCGCGCGTTCCATGCCACGTGACACGTGACCGCGTGACCTGCCCGCCGAGCAGGTCTTTGGCCGGGCCGAGGCAAGGAAGTGCAGTCGACAGATGTTCTACTTCACGCTGACTTGCTCGGATTTGCACACCAGATGGCCAATGCAGATACAGCCCGCCTATGTGTGCAGATAATATATAGACATTTCGGTGCACTCACCTCCGTAAGCATCTCCGTTCTGCTCTACAACGCCTCATCTGACCATCTATAGGCTGTTGCAGCAACACTTCTCGTCAGAGGACGCCTATCATTCACGGAACTAGCACGATACTCGTCTCTGAGATCATACCGCGTACAAGCTGCAATCCTCGTATTGATCCAGCACAACGTCGTGTGGCATGCTCAAGCAGACGGTAGCGAAGTTTTCGAAGTCAATATTGACGAATGTCTAGCCCGACTGAGGTTTGGGCGATACGTGTGGCAGGCTGAAAAGGTGCACGGGAGTCAAGTACGTGCTCGCTTGTCTGGGGTCTTACGAGCTTCCCATTCATCATTTGTCCGAACAGGCAGCAGAAATCATCCAGTTAATCCTTGACCACGGAAAACTGCGGCCTCCTGTAATTTTATCTCGTTTATCATGCGGGAATAAGATTAGTGAGTCTCATGCCGCACTGCGCTTACCGTCTCTGACTTAGCGTGCCAGGCTCGAAGGAATATTCAAAAACTCTGCACACGCTGGTCGATGAGTCGTATCTCAAGCCCTCGACAGCATTGTCTCATATCTCGCCGCTCGAGAAACGTATTCAATATGAGGCCGAAGAAAAGGGGAAAATATCTGGGTTTCCCACGGCCAAGGAGCTGAGGGAAGCCAAGGAATTGGCAGCGAATCGTTTGCGCCGAGAGGAAGAAGCGGACACGGGCGATTTCGTCAGTATCTATCTTTCTAGGACTTGTGTCATTTTACCAATCGACTATAGGACACCACTTACTTCAGAGTCAATTTCGACAAGTTCAACGTGCACATCAGGAATAAAGTGACGTCTTCGCACTCCGGAGATATCGCTCGTGCTAATGCTACTTGTCAGTAGGTAATTGAAGATGCTGCGCGAGAACGGTTCAATCAATCTGCGGCGGCGATCATGCGCACAACATTACAGTTGACTGAAGCAAAGCAAAAGATTACTGCAGATATTCGTTCTGGTACGTACGACCGTGACATGTAAAGTCTTGATTCTTAACTGATGATTGACCTTGATTTCGTTTCACTTTAAATCTTTCTGCAGATGCTGTCTCCGCCGCCCAAATAACTATGCGGCTAAGGGACGAAGGCAGTTTTACTTCTGGACTTGTCCACTCGTCAAGTAAACAATCGCTCGCGGTGTCCGTCAAGACCTACCTGGCCATGCTGGCCTTCGTTGATAATCCTATGCCTAGCGGCAGAGCCGCATCGTTCTTATCCATGACGTCTGCCAAAGTATATGTTGAGTTTGCAATCATAAATGCACGGCTACGCAGAGGCATTTTGGAAGCCGTCACGAGGGAACGGCATGGGGAAAGTGGAGTGCGCATTTTGCGCTTGCTGTTGGATACGGGAAAGTTGGACGAGAAGCAGGTCAGTCGCGTGTTTCCTCGCGCTTTCCTTGTGTTTTATCTTTTTCCACAGATTTCACGATCGGCCATGATGTCACCGAAAGACGTTCGACCTCTGTTGGCAGTAATGTCCGCAGAGTCACTTATCAGCGTTCAAGAAGTCCCTAAGAGCGCCGATCGTAATCCCACGAGAACATTTTATCTTTGGTACATCATCTCTCAAGTTTCTATATAATGTCCTAAACTTTCGCGAACAGGTATGTCGACCTTCAGAAGGCATATTCAGTCTTTCTTGTGAATCTGTACAAGACGCTGTACAACATCGGCATGCGACGACGCGCGGAGGGAGAAACCTCGACCGTCAGAGCGGTATTGGAAAAGAGAGAGAGAAGCGACGTCAGTCAGAATGAGAGTCTTCTCACTCGTAATGAGTTGGATACTCTCCAGGAATGGAGAAGCAAGCGAGAGAGGCTTACGGTTCTGGAGCTGCGGGTGGACGATGCGGTATTTATCCTTCGAGATTTAGGGAGCCAGGGGGATTATGAAGAATGAAAAATTGTAAAATCTGCAGCTGGGGTGTTCATGAGATAGAGAACGAGCCGACCTTCGAATGTATATACTCGAGTATGCAAGGCAACCTGAAGCCTTGTAGCGCCTGGCCGTCGGGCTGCCGTCATTAGGGTCTCTCTCAGTTCATCCTTCCGCCGTCCTAAAAAACTCCCCGACCATTTAGTTTCAATGTATGCTTTGTCAACACCATCACGACCTTGCGCCCACGTTTTGTTCCTTACAATGGGACCGCTGCGTAATATACTTTATACTTCCTTCGAATTCCTCCCTTCCTTCCTTCCTCCGGCTGCGCTGCCGCGGCGCACGCCGCGGGTCCCTCCCTCGCTCCAGCGAGTTGCGTTACGAGCGTGTGTCAATTAATGGGCACACGATCGTCGAGGAAATGTTTCCTATGGCGATCTAGGGCTTAATAGTCATATATAAAGTCGCTCCCCTGGCCCGGTGTTTGTCCACATCCGCTTCGACGAGACATTTTCGCACCATCCAAGGCTTGAGCTCGGCTACGTTTTCTGTCCCGCCCCTGAACGGGTCTCTGACCGTCCCGGAGATCTTCAAGTTTCATGTTCAGAACAGTCCCCATCATCCACTTTTTGTGTATGCGGACGATGACGGTAAGGAGGTGGTCATTACGCATGCGCAAGCATGGGGCGGCATGAAACAGGCTGCGCAAATCGTGTGTAATAGCGTGCAGCGGTTGTCCGGGAAGGCACCTGCGGCTTCTGACAAGCCGCCCATCGTTGGCATTTTAGCCTCTGCAGGTACGCTTCCGGTAATTTCTATGCATCTTCTCGACATCTTAACTGAATACAACACGTAGACTCTATCTCATATGCAAGCCTCATTGTCGGCATCACGATCCTCGGTTTTACGGTTTTCCCGATCTCTCTTCGCAATTCAGCAGCTGCGGTTGCGCATCTCGCGAAGAGCGTGGGGATGAAGTACATGGTTGTTAGCGCTGATGCACCGACGCAGCGCCTGTACCATGATGCAGTCGGACTTCTAGCGAAAGACGGCTTGACGGTCGAACTCCTTCCGATGTTCCAATTGACGACTTGTTTCATCGCAATCACAAGGCACTGGATGCGCCGGAGAATTTCGTAGGACCAGACGAGATTTCAACGATTATGCACTCTTCTGGTATGTACTTTCTATCCCCTTTTTCTCTTGACTTCGACCACGCCTCTGTAACTATGTAGGTTCAACGTCGTTTCCCAAACCTATTTATGGCACTGCAAAGATTTGGATGCAATGGGGCACACTCTTTCGTAAGTTGTTGGGACTTTGTGTTCATGACCCGTTTTGGTTTACAACCTGCATCAGACTGGGGCGATGTCGACGTGTGCGGCTCGCGGATATCGACACATGTCATTCCCATGTTTCGTACGTCTCTGGCCCTCCGCGTAGGACACGTCTAAATTTTCGAGTCGTTCTAGACGGTATGGGCACTATCATGTTGGCGGTTGGCGTACGTACATCGCACATGGTAAATGTCCACATTGTATATTGGCTGCGATTATAGGCTTGCGCTGGACTCGTACTTGCTATGTTCAAACCGGCCAACCCTCCCGCTATCCCCACACCGGAAAGGTGCTTCAAAGAGTTAATTGCCACGAGATGCATTATCGGATATGGTGGGTGTTCCTGCAATTTTAGAGGTTCGTGCACTCATAATTGTTTGTTCACCCCCTTGACTCTTGCTTGTCGTCCCAGCGGCCAGCCCCTGTCATACGACCCGAAAAACATCCCAACTCTTCGAGATCTCAAAATCTTTGTAGGTTTTTCTATATGTATCAACAATTTTTTGTCTTGACATATTCGTAGATCTACGCCGCGGCGCCACTGAATGAAGATGTTGCGGACAAGTTGATCGACACAGGTGTGAATCTGGCCCCACTCTACGGCGCGTAAGTGTTTTTGCTGCTACAAAAATGAACATCTCCCTTGTTGCAGAGATCATCCTTACTCGTAACCCCCGTGTCAAAGCTGCTCTAATGTTCGGTCGGGGTAAACTCCAGAACGGCGTTCTCATTCAACCAGAAGAGGACTATGAGTTTGATCCCGCCGATGTCACGAAGCTGGAGAAGTTCCGCAACGCAATCTGGTTTGGACATTCAATGCTCTCGAGCCACCATCCCATGTTAACTTCGTTGCAGGCCCGATGTAGAGAAAGCGAATGAGTTCGCGCCGTCCCATTCTCGATTGTTCAAGGAGGTACGCATGATATAAATATACCCTTCACTTTGACGTGACGATCTCGCTTTCTGTATAGATGATCATCACCACTCATCCGGATAAGCCCTTCCTTTGGACGGCCAAGGGGACACCACGGGGCAAGGTTTCCTTGGTCCAGTACGACAAGGAGATCGAGGCGTTGTACGACACAGTCGCCGATGCATCGCAGACGGACATCGAGCCTCCTGTGAAGTGGACGCCGGACCTCACCATAGAGTTTGTGCGGACTGTGGTAAGAAGGGTGATAGATGTGCCCCTTGGAGACAAGGACGACATGTTCCAGGCAGGCTGTGATAGGTACCATCCCTACCTGTTCTTGAAGATCGGAGCTGATGGTGGCACAGTCTCCAAGTGACTTGGATACGGAATAGTCTCATGCATGCGGTTCGCGTTGCGTCGAGCGTGCCTGTGTCCTCTGTCCCTGGCAATTTTGTCTACGCGAATCCTTCCATCGCCCAGCTAGCAAAGTTTCTTGTGCGGTTGTGCGGTAACAATACGGAGGAAGCGGACGCGGAGTCCGTGCAAGCTGAACACGTCCAGCTAATGGAAGAACTGGCCGCGAAGTACACATCCAACCTGCCTCTCCGTCGCGTGTCCAACGGAAATGGGGCTATGGGCTGTCTTCCGTCGGCGAATGAAATCGTACTGTTGACTGGCAGCACCGGGCGCCTCGGGTGTCATATGCTCGCGCAACTGCTTGTGAAGCCGAAGGTCGTCAGGTCTACGCGTTGAATCGCGGGGCGAAGGATAGCATTGTCCAACGACAACGCGATGCGTTTGTGGAGTGGGATCTGGATCCGGGACTCGTAGATTCCCGTCGGCTCATCTTGTTGACTGGGGATACCTCACAGCCGGAACTTGGCCTCCCGGATTCGATGTACGGGGAGGTGCGTACCGTTACTATGCTTCTTCGATCCGCAGAAGATCGATTTCAGTCTCCAGATCAGAAGACAGGTCACGAGCATAATCCATAATGGTATTTCTCTGCCCCTCGTTTCTTGTCGTTTTCTGATGGAATACCTGTTGAAGCTTGGAGATTGGATTTCAATGTGTCTTTGAGCTCGAACGAACCGCTTATAGTCGGCATGCGGCGGCTAGTCGATCTTTCGTTGACTTCGCCCCGCGCGACACCATCGCATTTCCTTTTTACCAGCTCAATCGGCCTTCTGTTCACTGGCACTAGTGTGTTACTTCAATCTTCTTTTGCGGACTGTCATTCACACTCTGGTAGATGTTCCCACTGACCGACCTATTCCGGAGGAACCTCTTCCTGATCCTCGTGTAGCAGTGGGCACTGGGTATACCGAAAGCAAGCGGGTCGCTGAGCGTATCCTCGACGTCGCTTGGCGTGAGGAAGGTCTTCCAGTCACTGTGGTCCGTGTCGGTCAGCTCGCCAGCGACTCGCGAACGGGCTCATGGAACACGAAGGAATGGTTCCCGACTTTCGTGCGCGCGGGGCAGGTTATGGGATGTCTTGCTGCGACAGAAGGCGAGGTGCACCGCCTTCTTTATTGCATTACTTCCAGAAATCTGACAGTGATCATATTGTCACGACAGAGAGTAACATGGCTCTGCACCGATGTGGCTGCTGCTGCCGCCGTGGAGATGATCCATTGTGATTATTCTGTCCTGCATCTTGTCAATCCGTACCCCGCGGAGTGGAATGCCATCGTACACCACGTATCCACGAGGCTTGGTCTTCCTGTCGTCCCGTACGACGAGTGGATCGAGCAGCTGCGCGGGGCTGCTCGGCGCGACATGCACAGCAATAACGTTAACGGGAAAATCAGCAATCCCGCGACGATGCTTCTTGAGTTCTTCGAAGATGGTGTTGGTGAGCGTGTGCAACTGGCGACGGACAAGGCGGTGAAGTTATGCAAGACCCTGCGGGAGACGCGGCCATACGGGGAAAAGGAGGTCGACGCTTTTATAAAGTATTGCCGAGCGATTGGATTTTTGTATTAGCTGTGTAGGTGTTATTCCCTATGTGGAAAACGCTCATGCTGACCTGCCGGCAAATCAAGGAACTGGGAACGCAATGTCTGGTTTGTGCAAATGGGAAACGAGAGAACCGGGCGAACCCGAGAGTAGACGGCAAGATGCTTTCCTACGCATAAGTTAGCCAGAGACGTCATCTTGTATGTTGGCCGCATGATGATTACGTGGCACAAGGTGCCGGACAATTGTAGTTTGTACTGCATGTTCCACACCGAAGCCGCGTGCATCAGTGCACGTTGTCGAACGGCAGGGAGCAATCAGTAAAAATCTGTGAGTTCAGATAGCGGCAACCTGTTGATACCAAGAAAATCTGCATCCCGTGAAGAGTGAAGACAAGTTGAAGGAAGTCAAAAGCAGAAATCATTCCGCTGGCAGAGCGACAGGATATTATCATTTGCGAGCACGTGCTGCACGGACGCGACGCGATCACCTGACGGCGAGGTTGTGTATCAAGTTCCCACGGTCGTTCACGGTTCACTTTCATCTTCACCGACGCCGCCCCGCACATCGTCGACAACGTCTCACACGACGCCCACAACTGCCACTCCACCCACCCACACTCTTTCAGACGTGGACGACAGCGCTCAGTGACGTTTCTGATGGCACCCTTGCGCGATCGACCCCCTGCAAACTCTCCTGACCCGGAGTGGCCTCCACAACCGACAACGCCTCTGCGCATCGCCAAACGCGACACACCTCAGCGACAGCATGCATCTCAAGTCAGCAGACGGTCATCGTCGACGTATTCGAAGCTGAAAACGAGCAGTCTCGTATCGCAATCTCCCTTCAGGGCTCAAGGGCCGTCTCCCATCCGACCGTCGAGCGTTGTCAATGGACCCTCGCCGCGTCGTGTCAGTGGTGAGAAGAGGCCACGCCCAAACTCCATGCAGGGCGAAAACGAACGTCCCATTGGATACAAGCGACGACAGTCAAAGGGCTTTCAGGGTCTTGCGGAGCGGGAGCCAGTTACGAAGAGCCCATTCCGCCATGGTGTCAGCTCCGAGGATGAGCCGCCCCCCGTACCCCCCAAATCATCACATCTCATATCCCGCTTGCCCACTCCTTCCTCGTCAGGCTCTCCAGCTCGCTCCTCTCTAGTGTCGAAACGGTTCCACGGTCCAAGAATCCTGGGAAGCGAATTGCCTAAACGACAGAGAAGGAAGACGGTCACGTTTGACGAGCGTTGCGATGTTGTCGAATTCGAAAGAGACGACTCGGGGGATTTTGATGAGGACCCATTTGCATCCACGGACGAAGAAGACCCCTATGATGTCCATCAACGCTATGAATCGCCGCTCATGCATGGTGGGGACGACAGCGGGGATGGTCCTGATGCCATAACTGGCCTGGTGGACTCGATGCTGCAGGAGACGCAAGATGAGCCTGGGATGCATACTCCTCCGCAGGAACATAGGTCCCTACCACCCGATGCAGACAACGAAGACGGTGTTCCATATGGACGTACCCATCATGCGGAGCGTGCGCATGCCAACCAGCATCCCACTCCTCCGACCGAGGATTCAGATCCGCCTCAGCTCGCCAACACATCTCTCGACTTCCACGACGTTACGCCTCCGCGAAACCGAAAGTCACTCAGTGATGTTGCGTCGCTGGAACCTGGGTCTCATCTGCCACTTGGACGGTCGACACATTCCGAGAGGATGAAGAGGGACCACATGCCTGCCGAGATCGATGAGGACGTGAAGATGCTTCCCCCATCGCCATCTCCGACCAAGGTCAAGCCAACCAATCACAATGTACACCCCAATAGAGAGAGCCTGATCCCTAAATTCGACCTTGGGGTGCATAGTGAAGGAAATCAGCATGCAGGTATGTAATTATTTCAATCTAGCCCGGCCTGATGCTAATACGAGTCCATTCGTTGAGATCACGATGCGCCAGACCCCTTCGTAATGAATTTCAAGGAAGAAGACGTCCAGGTAGTCGAGCTTTCCTTCATGTCTGGTTCGGGAAGTTCGCAAGGAGACGATATGGATCCTGCGAATTTGTCGGTCGGCCATTCTGAAATGTCGCTATCTGGATTTGCGGCCGAGCTGGGACTGAATGAACTTACCAAGGACGAGCCTTTGCGGACATCCACGCCTCCCTTCTCGACGCCGCCCCTTCGCACATCCGCCCTATCACATCGACGCTCTGCTGGACTTGGCGAAAATGTGCCGTCACCTATCAGCCGAAGCAGAAGCGCTTCCCCTCTTACTGTCGCGAGTCCTCATATCGAGCGCGAGCCTACGTCACACTCGGGATCGCCTGTCCCAGGACGCGCCAATTCGCCGGCGGTGGCCTCGCCTCTGGGAATTCCCGCTCGTGTTGCATCGCCGTTCCAGTTGCAGCGTGCGCTTGGTCTCGGTGAACCCTCTTCGAGCTCTAGCAGCTTGGGAAGTGCTGGTGGTGGTGTCCGTAGACCAGGGATCAGCAGGGACGAGATGCAGAGAAGAGTTATGACGAGGAGTCACAATAGTCCGGGTCCTTGGACGGAGGGTAACAAGCCAGAGATGCCACCTTCACCCGCAACCACTGAATCGGCGAATATATCCTTCGCGAACGGCCCGGCGCAAGAGGAACAAGTCCCTCGTTCTGCCGACCGGGCTGCTCTGCGGAGAGAGGATAATGCCACATACGATGGTGTTATGTCCATCGATCCGGAGCCGCAAGATATTGATCCCCCGCGTCCTGGCGTTTTGGCACGCTCTCGTTCCGATGGCGACGTTGATGAGGAAAACAAGGAACCTCCCGCACCCTCGACGTTTTGAGGCTCTCAACTTGGATCTTACGAGCTCGAAGATGCACCTGGGGTCCATGGACTTCGGTTCGGGTGGTCTCGATATTGAAGATGTTGAGATGCGGAGTGCGCTGGACCGTCTGGTAGAAGATGTCGCCAGCTCAACAAGTTCGAAAGGCTCCAAGAGAACAGCTGGGCTGGGGTCGGAGCTGAGAGTGAAAGGCAGCCACGGCACGTTGAGGATAGAGGAGGTGACCCAGGGCGTTCAAGCACGGCAGTTTGAACCGCCTTCTGACCAGAGAATGTCCGGCATCGAGGAGGCGCGTCCCAGTCAGGAGGACCTGCGGCGACAGTCGGCGACGCCGCCGCTCTTGTCGGGCACAGGCTTCACCAGTCCGTCGGTCAGTCGCAATTCGAGTGGGTCGTCGATCCCGCCGCCTCCGCCGCCTAAGGATGCTATCCGCACCCGAGAGCAGATAATCATGGAGAAACGCAGGGAGTTGAGACGTAAAGAGGAGCAGGGTGACGAGGAGCTTGAGGTTCCCGCAGGGCGGAGGGGGAGGGTTGAGGCAGGCGGCGCGCGAGTGAACCGGAGGCGAAGCAGGAGTACTGGCGATGCGGATGGCTTGGCAAGGGGGTTGACGCCGCGGGATGGGAAGACGATGAGGACAGCCGGTCTGTTGGACGTGGCGCCTTTTGAGTCGGAGGAAGATCCGCTGGCGGATAGCATAGCGAGGGAGCTTAGGAGGTTGGGCGGTGCCAGTCAGACTGTGAGTACTGCCGATCCTGCGTTGCGCGTCTCTTGGATTCTGACAACATGGCAGAAATATCATGTCCGACAACGGGAAGGCACAATATATGCGTCGGCTGATGTTGAGACCGTCTCGCATATGAAGAGTGCGGGTGACGTGGATACTGGCAAGGCGTGGAGGACGGTGCGCCGACCCTCGGATATGGTATGTCCCTTTCATCTTTGCCGTGCTTATTATGTGACCGACATGAATATCGCAGAACGAGCATGCAAAGCGATTCGGGAATATCGCGCTCAAGAGAAACCCGGGAAAGCCTATGGCAAGGTCTTCGTCAAAGGTACGGTTTGTACTGATACATGTTACGGATTGTCCGACTCACTGTGGGGCCTACTTTGTAGTGATCGGTGTGAAAGGCTTGAATGTGCCTATTCCCCAACAACCGACAGCTCTGACTTGCACTCTCAACAACGGGATCCACTTCGTCACAACGCCCGAATGTCGCCTCGCCAGAGACTGTCGCATTGACCAAGAATTTGAGCTGTACGTGATACGCCTTGCGCGTTGACTATGGCCTTAACCCTGTTTTCAATAGCATTGAACATAGTAAACTCGAGTTCACGCTCACGCTCAAGATCAAACGGGATCCGCACATTATCGCCCAGTTCAAAGCTAATGCTCCTCAGCCACCTCCTCCGGTTAAGGCCGTTCCACAGCAACCCGCGTCCAAGGGTGGTATGCGCGGGATCTTCTCGTCCAAGAGATCCGCCCCAGCTCCCACTCCATCCAGTCCTGCACGACCGCAGTTGCAAATCCAAGAAAACCTGGCACGCTATCTCAAACAAGATGGAACACTTGCACGATGCTTTGTATCCTTCAAAGACATCGTCACGCGCTGCGACACCACCTTATTTCAGACGGAGTTCAAGCTGATGGGACAACGGCTGGACAACAAGGGGAAAATGGAGTCGCAAGAAGTCGGTGAACTGGTGTTGCAGATGTTTAGATTGCCGCCGCTAGGTGGTATTCCGCCCAATCAGCTCCCCCAGAGCTTGGACGAATGTTGGACCGGCCTACGGCGCGCACGATGGCATAAGATGACCTACTTTGAGGGCACCTTGACGCAGAATGGCGGGGATTGCACGGTACGTCATATATTGCTGGCTTGCAGATGGACATTGTATGCTGACCATCGTGCGTCACCAGACCTGGCGCAGGCGTCGGTTCAGGATCATTGGCGCAAATATGGTCGCTTTCAACGACGTGACGAAGAAAGCGACGGCGACAATCGATCTGCGCAAGGCGGTCTCTATCGATGATGTTCCTGATGGTCGCTCCAGGACGTTCAGTCCTGTCTCCCCTTCTACAAAGCAAAGCCGATCGGACGAGTATGATGGGCTGTACGGCGTGGAACGGTCATTCAGGTTGATTTTCTCCAAGGACCAGGAGATTGTTTTCTTCGCAGACACGGACGAAGAGAAGAAGCGTTGGTGAGTACCCGCAGTGATCTGTTCTTTGATTTATCATGTTAACTGTGTGACAGGTTGGAGGTGCTGAATATCATGGTCGGTCACATCCCGCCTAATCCGTTGTGGGCAGAGCTCCTTCGGCAACGGCAGCAAGAGCTCGAGAAGCAAGGGCTTGCAAGACAAGCTGCAGCACCACATTCTGCTGTGCCAGGCCGCTCAAGTACGCAGAACTTCATTCGGTCCTGAGGCCTGAATCCGAGGCGATGCGGAAACGATGCGACACCCGACCACATGAGAAACCGTCCGCCCATATGTATTCTTCAGACGCATGATGCTCGTTATGATTGGACTATGTTATGTACTCTACTCTCTTATGATCTTGTTTTCGCTCCCATGATCGTCTGGTTGTCTCCTTTCTTTCCATCTCCTGTCCATCTCTGTTATCGTCGCTCCTCGTCGTTTTAGCCATGACTCCGCTTTGGTGCCTTCCGTCGCGAGCGCATTGTACGTTATTTGAATGACGTAGAATATCTACATGAGTAAATAATAGTTGCTTTCTCGTGCAGCTAGTTGCTCCGATGCAGGTCTTGCCAGCCGAATGGCACAACCATTTCCCAGACCTGTTCCATGTCGTTCATCACCTCGCTGCTCACGTCCTTCCACGCTTTCTCTTTCTCTTTTTCCATCTCTACCAGCTCCGTCGCAAGCACGATGTCGAAGCGGTGCCCCGCCCATACCGCCCCTGTGGATGTCCTCCTTGCTACTGTATGGAACTTCTGAGGACCAACAAATCCGGATCGCACAAAGATGACCTAGCGTAACGGGGTTCACAACGTTCACTCCGTCGTCAAGTTGGTCTAACTTCCTCTCCACATCGTTGTACTCAGATAGCAACTTGTTCCACTCAAGCAGCACGCTGTCACAGACATACTCGTGGGTGGTGAGGTTGCGAAGCAGGCGAGGATTGTCGGGCGAGGGATTCTCACAGACACGGTCTTGGAAGAATTCGGGGCCTTTGAGTGATTTCCAGAGGTCCCAGTCTTGGTGGTAAGGCGTGAGACCCCTAGTCTCGAGGCTTTCCTCGATGAACGTATGACGGTCGGACGGCTCCAAGTACAGTCGCGGTATATCCCAGTTCCAGGCGACGAAGCAGATGCTTTCCAGATCGCCATCCTCGTTTCTGAGTGCGTCGAGTTCACCATCGTCGAACACTCCTGGTGGCAGATCATCTGTCTCCTGGTCGTCCCCTGCACAGATCAGACGGCCGCCAGCCCAAGAATTCAAGCGGTCGAAGTCGTGTAGCGTTTTCTCGATAACGCCTCGCGCGATGCTCCAGAGCCGCCGGTTACACAGTGCAAGGCATATGCAATTGACGCAGTCGTTGGTCAGCTCATTGACGATCATGTAGATGATCTCTGTAGGCAACCGCTCGAAGAAAGCAGGGGCACCGCTAGGAATCGTTCTGTCAGTATATAACTTGTGCGAATTCAATGACTGGTGGCATCTTACAAGTCAGGTGCTGCCCGAAACCTGTTCCAGCCAAATTCCGCGGAGAACTTGGCTCTCAATTTCAGCAGTTTTGGGTTGACAGGTTCTGGCCCCGCCAAGAGTGTGACAGCCTTCTTGATCTGCAGCAAGTTAACAAGTAATGCAGGAATATGGAAAAGCCCGTCTTCGAGCCTGCCATAGTGCGGCAGGGTGTCGCGCGTGTCGAGATTGAGTAGGATCCAGTATTGAGAAGACATCCTGATCGTTGCTGGGATTCTGATGGTTGGTCTGAAGAGGCGTACGAGGATTGGTGAGGGTGAGTTGTCCGCTCTCGCTCAAGCCACGATCCTTTTTGAACTGCTCGGAGGCTCGCCACGAAACACAGCTCCATTATCCACCAATGGCTCGCTGTGAGCAAAAGACACGGAAGCTTGCGATGGCTGCCACAAGGACATTCCGTTCGCGATTGTACTGTTTTAGTCATAGGTCATTCAGCTGTGAAAGAACAGAGAACAATGGAATGATGGCACCTAGCAGCAGCGTGCGCGCAAGCCGTTGTGAGAATGCTGTATTTGTACCTGCGGTTAGCGCAATTTTTATAACCATTATCGGTGAACAACGACGTACGAAACATCGCAAATTTGAAGTCCAGTTATGCGGAAGAGTGCTCCATGGCTGTCATTAGACTCAAGAGTCAGTTATGCAGTCGTTGAAGGTGGGCATACTCAACACTTCGTACCTCAGGATCGTCTGTCTACAGTCTGACCATGAGAGAGACTAGGGTCAAACGCCAGATCACTGGATCGATTACTGGGCCTGCCGCCAGATGCCGCAACTTGATTGTAACTGCTCTGCGACTCCATCGTCAGCGCGTCAGCTTCAGGTTTCGAAGTTTCAAACCTTCACCGGCCACCGGCGTTCTGCTACTCTATCTCCCTACATGAATCAGTCATTACAGGTTCCTCGAAGGCAGGCACTAGTTTCTGAAGACTAAGATGATGTTCCGAACCTATATTCCCATCATATCCGTCCCAGACTTGATATCATGATCATAGATCTATTTTCATGGGCACTGTGAAGCCCATTCCGATCGCCAGAAGTATTCCATCTCGTTTAGAACCTCTTTGCTGACGTCCCTCCATGCATTCTTCTGCTCCTTTTCCATCTGCACTAGCTCCGTTGCGGGAACAATGTCAAACCAATGCCCTGCCCAGACCCCCCGGTGGATTTCTCTTTTGTATCCCAGATTTGCACCCTCCGATGACCAACAAATCCGGAACACACAAGCGTGGCCGAGCGTAAGCTCCTCCCTCACGGTATCTGTAAGTTCCTGATTCTTCTCGCCCCACTCGAGAAGCACGCTCTCAAGGACATACTCACATCAGGGAAATGGGATTTCTACATAGCTCAGTGTCAGGTTATGTGGTCTATCATAGGGCTATATGGTCTACATAATCCCCTCCTCACCTATATAGAGCTATGATGGCTATCATAGTTTCCATAGCAGTGCTCACAAGATATATAGTACTATATAATCATGGGAGATAGCTATGGTTACTACATAACCTCATAGGCATGCTATGGGAGGTATATGTCCTATGGCCACTCAGGTAGACACTAGAAGCATTAAGGTCAAATATTCTATATTGCAGATTGGAAGCTACATGCAGTACTAGCTACAGGGTGCAGGCATGGGATATGCCTCTATTGTGGTGCCAAACATGCAGTCCTAGGCATGCACATTGTCGGGGTGGCACACAGGACGTCATGGGCGAGGCATGGGGTCGTTGGAGTGTTGCACAGGGCACTGGGTCATACGCGAGGTGCTGGGTCGTACGCGAGGCACACAGGTCATGCACGAGGTGCGGGGACTGCGCGGGCTGAGAGCATCTGATGGTATCTGACACTGTCTGATCCATCTGATCAATATTTGACCTCCAGATTTGAAAAAGTTTTGGATCAGACACTCTCAGATTTTGAAAAATTTCAGATATCAAAGATTTTGTTATATCTATTAGTTAGAGATTAACTTTTATATCTGACAATAAATGTCTTTACTTGAATGTAAAAGTCTGATCAGATATTTTGCNTNTNAAGATTGCTTTCAGGTGGATCAGGTCAATTAGGAGCTGTCAGTAGGGTTAGAAATTGTCAGGTCAATCAGAAAGTTGTCAACCTTCCTGATGATGAAGTGACCTAAGGGTGAGAGCTAAGCCCAAGGTGATGATAGCAGGATGCCGACTACATACAGGAGGCAGACTCTATCTAAGGGAATGCTGATTAAGCCTCAGCAACCTCCGAGCCTCTAGCCTCAGCTCCCTAGTCCACCGTGCGCAGGCTTGCTGCATAGCACAAGCCTGCCCTATCATGCACGGGCCCTACAGCATGTGCACTCTCATGCACTGGTCCTGGACTTCATGTGTATCATTGCACCTCACGTGCAGCATCACGCACACCAGTCATGCCCTTGCATATGCATACCTTGTTACACCTTGCAAACATATGCATAACTTAGTGTACTTGATTGTAGTAGTAGTTCAATATAATTAAGTTTGACCTATTTTGAGTATAGTATCAAAATCATAGACTCTACACCAATTATAGATATTATAGCAGGCTAAAGCTCTGTATGGAACATAGTATCTATAGGATACATAGAAGTAGACTAAGAATATGTAAGTTACATAGCAGGCATAGTAGTGTCCTATTACTATGTAATACTATATACCCATTACCCATTACCCATGACTATGATAGCTATGATAGCTACCATAATCCTATATAGATGTGTGGCCCAACTACATAGCAGCCATAGCACTATAAAACTAGGTATAGCATTGGCTAGCAGCTATGTGAATTTTACATTTTTGAGATGGCTGCACATCTATGCTCACATATGCTACTATACTGTTAAGCTATGTAAACTACATAACACTATTATTAGAGTCATAGCATTGGTTGAAAGTTTAGTACAAAGAAAACTCATTTTTTGGACATATAAAATCAATTTTTTTGTTATTTAATTCAATGTTTTTGAGTGTAAAAGTTGATTTTACATGTAATACATCAATACACATTTGAAATTTTATCTGTCAAGCATTAAGCACATTTATTATAAATTAAAAAACAAGAAAAAACAAAATGGCCAGAGATGGAATTGAACCTGAGCAAACACCTTAATGGCCGTTAAGGCATTGCTTACATAAGCAAAACTCGATTTTGAAGTGCAACATCTCTCTGCTAGCCTTTTCTTCAGACAGTTGTTGAAGCCAGTGGTCCCTCTATCAGTGGCTGTAACACTTTCAGACTACTTCTCCTCCCCTCGATGTGGGTGGGTGGGGAGGATGTCTACCCGATGGCTGTGGTGGTCATCCTGTATGTATCTCACTTGCTGAGCTGGCAGACTAATTTATTTATAGGTCTCTAAATCTGACACCAAATAGGGCATATTAGAGCTTGTCAAAATCATATTGACAGCTGCTTCCAGATGAGGCCTTCTGAGCTATGCTAGGCTATCTGCCTGGTTAGAAATTAACCAATCATCATCATCCAAATGATCTTGAGGTAAGTCTATCAGTTCTTAATCAATTTATTCATTCTAAAATGCATTGGAATGTACTGATTAATTGCTTTTCAGACATCCTACATATGTCTAATTTTGTCTAGAACTAGAAATTCAAGACTCAGAATTGAGATCTCCCTCCCAAGATCTTGATCTTAAGGTAAGTTCTTCAGTTCTCCACCAATTTACTTGTTCTAAATTGGGCTGAAATGTACTAATTAATCACTTTNCAGNCATGCTACATAGGNNCCAGTCNNCCCAGAACTCAAAAATCAANACTCNAAATTGAGATCTCCCCCCCCNCAACGATNTTGATCTTGAGGTAAGTCCTTNAGTTCTNCACNNNTTCACTTGTTNTAAAATGCANTGAACTCTACTNATTAATCGCTTTCCAGCCATGCTACATAGGTCCCAGGCCATCCTCACATGACCGATGTCTTGACAAGTGTTAAGAGGTAGATCACATGACTGATGCCTTAACGCCCGTTAAGGCATCGACCTGTGACCTACCTCTTAACATTCGGAGGTAGGTCACATGGCACTGTTCAGTATATCTCATATCAAAGAATGCTATAAATTAGTAGATTCCAATTCACTTGAGAACAAGTAAATCGGTCAAGAACTGACTGAGATAGCTAGAGATCAAGTGTACTAGAGGGAACAATACAGGAGTGCTTCGTGTTCTGTGTGTTTTGCACAGATCAAGACACATAAAATATGATTCGAAAGCTATGATTGAGTAGATTCTGATTCACTTGAGAACAAGAAAGCGATGAATGAGTAGATTCCAATGCATTTGAGAACGAGTGAATCAGTCAAGAACTGATCAAGTTACAGTAAACAAAATGTAAAAGAAAAAGTCCGACCAGAGCTGGAATTGAACCTGCAAACTCATCAGATTGATGATCTTGCAATTATATAAGCCAACTGCCAAATGGGGGTAGTGGTCATTTCTGGTGTCATTTTCGATAGAAAAACCCGGTATAGAGTAAATGATTCTAAGGAATCGTAATCAAGAGAGTATTGCTTGTGGTGTCGAGCGATACTCTCATTTTGTACACTCCCAACTCCTGCTATCCCCAGCACCTCCCACATGTCCTTACCAATGGCCCAACTTTTGCACCCCCTCGCTGACTCTCGCACGCCCATCCCAACTCCAGCATGCCCACCCTGACTGCCGTATGGCCCACCAACTTGCTCATGCCCTCGCCAACTCTCATATGCCCATGTCACCTCTCGCACACCCCTGCTGCCTCCTGCATGTCTGCATCGACTTCCACCCACCTGTGCTGCCTCCTGTGCGCTCTCATCACCTCTCTCTGTCCACGCCAACTTGTGCACATCAGTGCCACCTCCTGCACACCTCTGCCACCTCCCACCTGCCCATGCCGACTCCCATCTGCTTGTGCTGCCTCCTGTGCGCTCCCACTGCCTCCTGTGCACTCCCACTGCCTCTCCCTGTCCATGCTGACTTCTGAACACCAGCACCACCTCCCACATGCCTCTGCTGCCTCCCGCACCCACACCAATGCCCGTGCACCCACACCAATGCCCGCACACCTGCGCTGACTCCCCTGCATCCGTGCTGCCTCCTACGTGCTCCCACTGCCTCCCACCCATCTGTGCTGATGCCCCGCATCCCCGCCAACTCCCATGCATCTCACGTCGATGCCTGCATGCCCGTGCTGACTCCAACACACCCATGCCAGTGCCCACACACCTGCACGGACTCGTGCATGCCTCCGCTGACTCCCACATGCCCATGCTGCCTCCTGCAGTGTAGGAACTGTTTTGCTACATCAAAACAGTTCCCACGAGGCATCGGGTGCTGTGGATATAGAAGAATATAGAGGGAGAAATATTATGCACTAGTACTATTAGTGTATAAGATGTAACTAGCCAGAATACAAAATTTTGTGATATATTGTTTGAGATGTGATCAGAGACTATACTGAATTAAAACAAACTATATTATACTGAATCTCACATACTGCAGTATAGCATCACAGTAGCCAGCATAAGCTACAATAGGTATACAATGTACAGACTGCTACAGATGGCTACAGATGGCTACAGATGGCTACCTGTAGTTGTAATAGAGACCCACCTATCAACAGATGCTACAGAGAATATATAATCTATTATAGCTATTGTAGACCATATTTTTTACTGTAGGCTAAAGTAGTATGGACACTTTTCCAGATGGAGCATCCTCTCATTGACCTCATTTTCCTTTTGCACCCTAGAACTCCTTACCTCAGAACCCTCACCTGAGCCTGTGTGGGCCAGAGAACGCCTTGGCCACCAATTCCTCAGAACCCTGTACTCAGATCCCCTGTACCCCCGTGCCCTTGGTCATCGCCCAGTTGCAGCTGACTTCCTTTAGACCTTGCCATTAATTCCACCAACCCCCATTTTCAGACCACAGAACCATACCCACTTGGCATCTTCGCCTTGCTCGACAAATACTTCATCTACACCCTTTCTGGCATTGTTCGAGTAGACCATGCCTCCCCAGATGAGGACAAAAACACTCCTGAATGGTGGTACTTTCCTGACTGTAATGACAAGGCAGACCTTGAGCTTAACAACTTCGATGTCACAGCTGCAGAACACCACCGCCTACACCCCACTACTCCACTGCTTCCCACTGTTGCTCTTTCTAGTGCAGATTCTCCTCCTGCTCACACTGCACCACTTGCTGTTCCACCAGGAATTACCTTTAACCCGGTAACTAACAACTACTATGCCTACTGCTCCGACACCAATTGGCTGGTAGTCACTTGGAGACCTAGCCTCGTAGAGGAAAGAGACCTGTGGTTTTGGCAGGCCACATCTGATAAATCTGTCAGAGCTATATATAACTATATAGTCTATATAGTTCTAATAGCCTGATAGCTGTCTCCTTTTCTTCATAGTGCTATATAGCTTGAAGGTCATCTATATAGAGCTATAGAGCCAAATAGGACAGCTATGGAGAGCTATCATAGCTATCATAGCTACCTTACTACACCATAGCATAAAGTAGCTATAGGAGCTATGCTAACTATATATTATATGTATGCTACTCATACTATAGACTATATGTATACTATTCATATCATGTGTGACTATCAAAACTATGTTAACTTTCTATACTTGCTAAGGACCGACGTCCTGTAGTGACCGGGTAGGGACTCAGGCTACACACAAACAACAAAGGCTGACCTGCTCAAGAGGCGAGTCGACGATGGAGAGAGTCGAGAGACGATTGACGAGAGGGAAGCACACGAGA
>SFCI01000286.1:15394-26445 GCA_004681135.1 Hericium alpestre | reverse complement strand
GCTAGTTAGACTATCATAGCTGCATAGTTAGCTATCATAGCTATCATAGCACTCCATAGCATCACCCTTCAGCTTCATAGCACTACATAGCATTTCTCTTTAGCTATGCTGGCTATAGAGAAAAGGGCAGTGCTATGGAACTATGAAATTTATATAGACTTTATAGAGCTATGTACCACTTACACATTTATCTGATGTAGCTTATGTTAGTTATTGTAGCTTATGCTGGCTACTGTGGTGCTATACCACAGTATGTGAGATTCAGTATAATATAGTTTGTTATAATTCAGTATTGTCTCTGATCACATCTCAAACAATATATCATGCAAAATTTTGTATTCTAGCTACTTACATCTTGTACACTAATAGTACTAGTGCATGATATCTCCCCCTCTATATTCTTCTATACCCACAGCATCCAATGCCTTGTGGGAACTGTTTTGATGTAGCAAAACAGTTCTTACACACTGCAGGAGGCAGCATGGGCATGTGCGAGTCAGCAGGGGCATGCGCAAGTTGGCATGGGTGCATGGGTACCAGTATGGGTGCACTGGAGTCAGCATGAGCATGCAGGCATCGGTGTGAGGTGCATTTTGGTGCATGTGCCTTCGAGTCAGTGCATGTGCATAAGAGGTGGCATGTGGGAGTTGGCACAGGTGGATGGGAGGCAGTGAAAGCACATGGGAGGCAGTGCAGATGCCGGAGAGTCGGTGCAGGTGTGCGGGCATCAGCACAGGTGCATGGGCATCAGCGTGGGTGCAGGAGGTGGCAGAGGTGCACGAGAGGTGGTGCCAGCATTCAGAAGTCAGTGTGGATGGGGAGAGGCAGTGGGAGCATGCAGGAGGTGGTGAGAGCACGCAGGATGCAGTAGAAGCATACAGGAGGTAGCACAGGTGGGTGGGAGTTGGTGTAGGCAGGTAGGAGGTGGCAGAGGGCAGAGGAGGTGGCAAAGGTATGTGAAAGGCAGCAGAGGTGCACGGGAGGTGGCAGAGGTGCACAGGAGGCAGCAGAGGCATGCAGGAGTCAGTGCAAGCATGCAGGAGGTGGCAGGGGTGTGCAAGAGGCAACATAGGCACATGAGAGTTGGCGAGGGTGCACTGAAGGTGGTAGGGGCATGCAGGAGTCAGCTGCCACCTCTCACCCACCCTGACCCCCTCACGCACTGGCCAACTCCTGTGTGCCGACTTCTCCTCTTGCATCTCTACCCCAACTCCCTCTGCCTCCTGCACACCTCTCTTCCAGCTCCTGCATGCCCCCATCGACTCCCTCAGGCCTGTGCTAACTTGCTTCTGCCCCCACTGACTTGCTCGTGCCCCTGCCACCTCCCGGCACACCTGTGCTGCCTTCCACATGCTCTTGCCCACTTACTCACCCCTGTGGGCATGCAGGAGTCAATAGAGGTGCACAGGATATGGGCTGGCGGTGATGCATGCAGGTTGATGGGGATGTGTGGAGGTCGGCAGGTGTGCACATGAGTCGATGGGGGAGCATTGGACTTGGTACAGATGTGCAAGAGGCAGCACAGGCATGCAGGAGTCAGTGGGGGTGCAAGCAAGTCAGTGGTGGTACAAGCAAGTTAGTAGGGGCGCATGAATTGAGGTGGGCATGCAGAAGTCTAGGTGGGCATGCGGGAGTCAGTGAAAGCATGCGGAAATTAGTGAGGACATGCAGGAGGTGGGAGTGTACAAAAGGAGAGTATTGCTCAACACCATGAGGGATACTCTCTTGATTAGTACAAGAAAGCTACAGCAGAAACTGTAGCTACTCACCTTTATTCCCAGCCCAACAAGAATCAAAAAAAAAATTAAGAGACACTTACAGTAAAAACTCCACCGTGAGGAAGGGGTGGGTGGGTGGAAGAAAGACGACGTGGCAGGCAAAGTGAAATCGCATGCAAGTCAAGCTGCATGGGGCTACCCAGCTGGATTCGTTTTATTGACCATATATGGGCAACAAAACAGCAGGGTGCATGGCAGGCTGTGCATGTGTGCCTTTCAACTTGAAGAAAAAAAAGGCAGAGGACACATGGGAAATGTTTGGCTGCAGCCAAACACATCTCATGGTCATCTTTTCACCTGCAAGGTATGTTATCCTCCTTTGATGGATAACTTACACATCTTTTGCAGGTATTTCATTGGATTCACTACAGGGAAGAGCCATAGAGGGCTATATGGTGAGTGTGACAGCTCTATTGACCTTTCCTTGCACTAATATAGAGAGTATTGCCTGTATTCCAATAGGTGATATTCTCATTTTTATCCTGTGCATGACACCAACCTATGTACTCCTGCACATGGTCACTGACTCGTGCACACTCCCACCAACTCGCAATGCCCTCTGCTCCTTGCGCATGGCCTCACTGACTCAGGTGTGCTGCCTTCCATATGTCCACACCATCTTCACTGCATTCGTGCCCTCTCCCCCACATCTGCACCTCTCACACATGCCTGCGCCACCTTGTGCATGCCCGCACCATCTCCCATGTGTCTGTGCTGTCTCCCCTGCATCCACGCTGCCTCCCACCCACCTGTGCCACCTTTCATGCATCCACGCCACCTTCCCTGCTTCCCTGCATCTGTGCCCTCTCCCCCACATCTGTGCTTGAGGGTGTTGCAGGAGAGGCAGGCATTGCATGGGCCCCTGAGGAAGCAAGGCTTCTGGTCTGTTATGTAGTGCTGGCAGGAATCAAGCTAAGATATTTGAAACCTTCCTCAGTATTGCTTATGATAAAGGAAACATGAAATTTGTGAGTGTACTGCTACCAATTTGGCCTGCTTGATGTATCGAACCTGGTCAGCTGTGAATATCCACTGTAGCTGTGTAGCAAAGGAATATGTGAGCATTGGAAGAATATGGTAATGAAATGGAGATGTACTTGTAGAGGAAGTTGGTCCTCATTTTTTTGCTGCTGGATCTCCACACCCTGATTCTCCTGCTAGTTCTCCTCCTGCTCTCTGGCATCCTCAATGGCCTGCAACTGCTGGACATGTTGGCTAGTCATTGCTGCATTCTTGCAGCCACATTCACCCTTTTGGGGCTTCACAGTGGTCTTGCCTGCTGCTGGCTTCTTCCAGGTGAAAGTGGTCTTGCTGGCCCCAGCCTTCATTGGTGCAGCCTTCTTGAATGGAGGTGCCTTCTTCATCTTCTATGCCTTTGTCTTTGGTTGGGTGGCATTGGGGAAGGCATTGTCATGGGCCATGGCTTCCCCAAGGTGCTTGCTTTGGTGGGGCTCTGGCATGGTCTGTGCAGCAGGGACAGGCTCTGCAGGTCTTGAGGGCACCTTAGACGCCTCTACCCATGTGCAGTTGCGATCAATTTGCTCTTGCACCTGGATGGCATTGTCTATAGGGTCTTCAATGCAAACACCATTTTTTGTGGCCAGGAGCACAACTTTGACCTGAGGGTGAGGGGGTTGGTGACTTCCAGGATCAGGCTGTACAGGTTTTGGAGTAGGTATGGCAGTGGAGTAGGTGGTCTGAGTGGATGAATGACCAGCAGGATGGTTGGATGATGATGCAATGGATATGGAGGATTTGTTATGATCTAACGATACATTAACAGACTGAATATGATTCATGATGGAATATGGATGCATGACATGGTGGTGAGTGCAAAGTGAGAGTCAGATTTCGACTTAGCCACATCTGCAGAGAACTCAGACCCAGATCATATGACCATTGTGCCATGCAGTGAACTGGCATAGATTAGCACTGGTGTCACTGTTGACTCTCTACTACTGTACCATTTCGGTCGTAGGCTCATGTCACAGGTCACAGAGGCCTGCAAGTCTAGGTTTTTATGGTGTGTATAATTTTCTTTTGATTTGTTGAATTTTAAAATTTTGGTCACACCCAACATTTGCCAGCCTATGACTGAAATGGTACAGTACAATGAATGCTGACAATCTGGATTGTTCATGGTAGGACTCACTGAGGAGTTTGCACATGATGCAGACATGTATCTCAATAATCTGCAGAACTATATGCCCCCAGGCCAGGCAGCACATGGGGACCAGGTGAGTGCTATATTACAGCATTGGCTTTTCAGGCTTATAGCCTGCAGGGAGACCCTGATGATATTCAGGCCATAGAGGACATGTTCTGCCATGTCCTCGATCTGCCCACCATGAATGTGGCTGAAGAGTACAAAGGGCATCAGGAAAAACCTCATGTACTAATTATCTCCCAATTGATACCAATTGCTACAACTTGCTCCAAATTGAGACCTTTTGGGTGATAACTGTGGTTATTGTAGCAATTGGAGAACCCCCTCAAATTCTTTGCCACATTTTTGGCAGTTATTTGGAACCCAATTATCTACTTATAACCTATCAAATTATAGTGTTTTCATATGATTTCAGGCATGCTTATATATATTCAACAACTTTTCTTATGCCAAATATGTGGCAATTGCCACCAATTTTCATCCAAGTAGCAGTAATTGCTGTTAGTCAGAACAAGATAATCCATCTCAATAGTTTGTTTTATTATTGATTATACATCCAGAAATAACAGTTAAGTTGAGAAACAAGGATCAAAGTTGATTTTTATTAAAAGCTAACTAATACATAATATCTAATAATCTACAAATTCTCACAAACCCAAAGTAACCTAAAGCTATTTATACTAACCTTTAAAACTTACAAAGAGTACAAAAAACAAGATACAGATCTAAGATAAACAAATATTAGTGATTTAACATGATACAAATAACATTCTAAATTGAAAGGAAGTGACAACCATTTTATTTACATTTACTGAAAATTCTAAAAAAAATGGTAAATAGTATGTAGAGAGTAAATAGATAGTAAATAAACAGTATAAATGGTTGAAGAAGTGTTCAAATTATTTGAGCCTGAGCAAGGCTATATCTCAGCCTTTGCAAGGATGAGCTCATTTATTACTAAAAAATTGAGAATTGAGTTTTAATAAATACAAAATAATACAAAACAGCAAAAGGATTATGTGCAAGACAAGCAATAATAGAAAAGTCTTGGTGGTTTTTCTGCTTTGTGTATTAGAGAAGACTGCTTGTTATCTTTTCAATGACTACACCGCCGTTTTGGTTTGAGATCCCAGACCGGTTTATCCAAAGTGCTTCTATTGATACCTTCAATCGGAGCTCATTTTTACATCAAAATGAGCTCAGGAAGCTGTCATTTCGTAAATATCCCCTTGAGCTGCTGAGGATCTCCTCGATATATCCCAGCCCATGTCTCCTGGATATTGCTCTCCTATGATATCCTGAGCTCCAGCTTGGTGCTGTGGTGACAAGATTTCGTTGTCCATCGTGCCACAGTTCGAAGTCTTCAAAGTCTGCCACCCACGCTGTTGCTCTGAGTTCACGACTGAGTTTGAACCTCATGTGACATGACTTATGTTCAACTTCATCTCCTCGTGGCTTCATCACGACTTGCCTCCTGCCACGTCGACTCACCCGCCATAACTCTGGATATCGAGACGGTCTGCAGTGCTATTAGCATATTCTTCACATTCTCGGTGAGTTGACCTTCCTCTTGTTATATCAGTCTTTCAGGTGAGTCTAAGTTAATATTTCTCATCTGTTGTCTCTGCCCCGGTTTGCATGCCCCATTCTCGCACCTCGCTCGCACCTTGCCCACACCCGCTTCTCATCAGTGCTGCGGCCGGATTATACAGTCTCTTTCCCCGATCACTCTCACCCTCTATGATCCCTTCACACTGTTGTTGTCGTGCTGCTTTCATAGCTGCTGTCACTGCTACCTTTTGGTTCGGTTTGCCTTGCCGTGTTGCCTTCTGATGTCATGTAATGCCCATAGACTTTATTTCAATATGTTGTATATGATCTGATCTTTGTATTATTACTGCTTGCAATAGAATCATTCCCTTGCCTTCCATTATCCCGCAATGAGTGAAGCAATAGCTAGAATTTACCNAAAAGGCTTTGCTACCGGGCGTCTATATGCCATTAGAAGCCCCGAAAAACTCTCGGAAAGCTCAAATATCTATAGGAGATCACAGCAGATGTTGCTGGGACATAGCTCTCACCAAAGATTGTGGGATTTGACAATTTGGTGTCTGAGAGATATGCAGGGGAGATCCGAAAATAGTCTACAGGTGATCAGGAGAGATCCTGGGAAGGAGATCTATTTGGGATCCAAAAAAAATGGCAGTGTAACATCTGAAAAATTGGAATTTTATATAGCCAGAAGGCAGACTATGTGTGCTATGAGAGCTCTATGTGTGCTATGTGGCTAGCCTATTCAGCTATGTAGAGCTATGTAGACTATGATAGTTGCCATAGCAGAAAGTGCAACATATATAGAGCTATGTACTTGTAAGAGGGCACTATGAATGCTATAGAATGCTATAGGGTCCTTATAGGCAGCTTTGGTCACTATGATTGCTATAGTAAGCCTTCTAGACACCAGAGTGATCAAGTCAAAAAAATATATATTTCAGGCCATTACATTAAAACAAAGTATATAAGATAATGCAGATGTACATCATATCTCTTGTTGCAGCACACAGTGCATAGTGCATGCATGCAGGGCCTTCAAGAAGTGTATGGGAGGCATTCTACCCACCAGTGGGATGCTGCGTGCACATGCGACGTGCTAAGCACAGGTGGGGGCTGTCATATGTGTGTGCCGGGTGTTGCACCTGCATGCCGGGCATTGTATGCATCTGCAGGATGTTGCACACACGTGTGGGTCATTGGGAATGCATGCGGGGCGTTCTGCATGCACACGGGTCGTTCGGTATGCGTGTGAGGTATTGTACGTGCAGGCCGGTCGTTCTACACGTGCGCAGTATGCTGCATGTGCATGTGGCATGTGGAGCCACAGTTGAGTTGTTGAGCAGGCGTGTTGCAGTGTTATACACACACAGGGGATACTGCACACAGGTGCGGCACACCGAGCCTGAGCACAGGGTGCTGGATGTGCATGTGGGTCATTGAGGTGTGTGCGAGTTGTCGTGCACACACGGAGGTTGTCATGCACATGCACGGGCATAGCACGTACACACAGGATGTCACGAGGGAATGTGTGGGGTGTTGAGCGGGGTATGCAAGGGCATGAGTGCATGGGGCATTGCAGGTGACCACAGCATTCAGCACACGGCCAGGTGTTGCGTGCGCATCTGGGGCCTGTATTGGCCATGTCGCATGAGCGTGAGCTGCTCTGCATGTATCCAGGGCCTGGTGGATGAGCACAGGACTCGGGATGTGCATATAGGGCCACGGGGCATGCATGCTGGGTGTTGTGTGCAAACGGGGGGTGGTGTATGCATTGGCGGGGCATTACCAGAGCACGTGGAGTTGAGCATGAGCACGAGGCTTTGAAGGCTTGGGGCCAGCATGCAGCAAGGTGTGCTGCCAGCACAAACGACATGCCAAGTCCTGTTGCCATGGCAATGGGACTCTACCACATGGTTACCAGCCAATGTCGAGGGCACAGGCCGTGACACAGCCTACGTGCATGGCATGCAGACGGTGCAGCACAATGGGCATGCGTAGTTCATGGCATGGGGTACATCAGAAAAATATGTAAGTGGTACATAGCTCTATAGAGTCTACATAGATTTCATAGTTCCATAGCACTGCCCTTTTCTCTATAGCCAGCATAGCTAAAGGGGAATGCTATGTAGTGCTATGGAGCTGAAGGGTGATGCTATGGAGTGCTATGATAGCTATGATAGCACTCCATAGCACTGCTCTTCAGCTCCATAGCACTACATAGCTTTCTCCTTTGGCTATGGGGGCCTATGCAATAAAGGGCAGTGCTATGGATCTAGGAAAGCTATCTAGGACTTATAGAGCAATATAACACTTGCAGATTTCCCTGATGATCTCGAACACATGCTCGACATCCTCTGGCATAGCTATACTAAGCCTATCGGGGCATGGATGTGGCTCGGGGATTATTGTTGTCCTACATGCATGAATGTCTGGCTCAAGCACAAGTTGCAGTACCTGAGACACGTGAGCTTGTGCTCTGCACTGCATGTAAACCTGGGCGAAGAACATGTCAGTGCATTCAGAATGTTCACACACCATAGCCAGCATGAGATCTTGGCTCTCCTCAATATTGGCAGTCACAGAACACACACAAGTGCAACAGCTATGGCTGCTATGCCGGGGTGCTGAAAATCCATGTCTCGGTGTGAAATTTGAGGGTGTCTGTGGCCAGATGGGGTTCTCATGGCTTTTCAGCTACTTTATCAACTGGGTCAGACACCTACAGAAAGTAAATGGCCATTGTCGAAGACAGCAAGACACAGAGTGGGACGTCTGAGCAGTCAGCGCTAGTCAGCAGTTGATGTGTGACATGACGTGACTATTTGGCAACTACAAATAGATTTCTCGATGCATCGACTGCAGACTGATATGCAAGGCACTGTAAGGTCAGAAATGCATGGACATGTCAGAGTTTGAATTGGCTGAGCATTGCCCCTGCTTATGTAGTCACCTATGTACAGCCGTTTACAAAACGATAGGCCACTTGTGGCAGAAGTTGATGCATACATCGGATGTTCAACATTACAGATTGTGCTTGATTCTAGCTCACAGCCAGTGGGCAATGACAGCATGGCAGGTGGGATGTGGCATGGTCTGGCATGGCACCACACAGTTGCAAGCTGTTTCCAACCTTCGCCAACTCAAAACTGATGTTTACATCATTTTTCTCGGGACAGCCTTAGTCTCCAAGCAGACCCTTAAAACACTCCTTCCTTTTTGGGTTGAGGTGGCAGAGGACCCCTGACAACCAACCCAAATGTTGCATCCCAGTTCATATACCAAATGGTGCTTGCACCGGAGATCTGTGGAAATTGCATATATGAAAGGCCAAAATTTGGCCAAAATCTATGTTCTTGGGGCATATACCAACCCACTTTGATAGGGGTCTGTTTCACCATGCGTATACTGATGGGCCAGCTGGCCAGGTGTTCCTCAGGAAGGAGTCATAGGGCCTCACAGAGTCAGGCATTGCCAATGATCTGGCCATCATTTCAGCTGCCAACAGCAGCTTTTCACCCAGTTCCAGGTTTACTTGCATTTCGGACCATGATGAGCGAGCACCGATAGTGAGTGGCATGGCATCCATGCTCACACCCACTTCTAACCAGCTTGTTGATGATTGCGAGGGTGCGAGGGCATTGCAGATTGTGGATTGTCAAAGTCTGCAGATTTGGGGATAGGTGAGAGCTGTTTCGTTGAGGACACCCCAACACAATGGGCGACACAAAATGTCAGGGATCTTCAATGTGCTGACACACTCTCCAAAGTTTTTTTTTGTGAAAGAGTTGTCCTGGCTGCCAAATATGGGCATGGCATATCAAAGCCATGCCAGAAATGCCTTGGAAAGAAATTGTGGAATTTCAGGAGGATTTTTGTGATTTTCAGATGTATGTTCCAATGTGTGATTACAATCTGCCCAAAGCCAGGTCTGTTCTGAGACACGTATATGGGAGGGTCAGGGTGGTCTGGATAGAATGTTGTATACAGGCCATTTTGGCAGAACAGACATTTGGGTGGGCTGTTGGGGGTCCTGGTGGCAGTCGTGGATTAGGGGGCTGCTCAATTCTGGGATGAGTTGCTAGCCAATAGATAGAGATGACTAGCCAATAGCCAGTGAAATAGTAAAGCTGGGTTTCCAACACCAAGGAAACCTTCTGTTAGAATCTAGATAACCCAGTTAGGCTCAGTCGTAGAGAAGGGATAAGAACAACTGAATTATGTACCTAGATAACCCGGTTAGGCTATCGAGAAGAGTACATGAGTTTCTAGCATAGCGGGAACGAAACAAACAAAGCTCACCTCAGTCGTAGAGAAGGGATAAGAACGACTGAGGGAGGGGAATCCAAATGTAAGGTATATAAGAGAAACAGGCTGGCAGGCAGACATGAACATGACATCATATGCAGGCAGAGTCCATCTGTAAAAGGTGAGAGCATAACCGAAACGAGAGAAGGAGAGATAGTTCGCATCGTCCGGTGGACAATGCGCTTCCATATGATACTTCCAACACCTTCGAGGTTAATGTCGAGTAATAAACTGAGTTTGAATTGACCGAGACGAGCCGTGTATGTTATGCTCATGCACTTGCCTCAGAAAAAGATATACAAACATCTTATGCACACAAGGAAGATGAGGATTAGAAGGATTTCTCAATTGCTGAACATGTTGAGACTTGTGCGCATGAGCAATATTGTGTTCAATAATCCAGGTAGCCAAAGCCTTGCAAAAACCCTAACCCACTGGGGAAATCTGAAATGTTGTGTACCCCGTGCACGTTCAGTTGCCTGCTGAATCATAAATCTTCTGTACATACTCGCCCCATCAATCGCCACAACAGTTCAGAGGCAGGTGGATACGGGCTCGACCCTTGCAGGTGTGCATCCCTCTCACTAACGCATTCTCATGTTCAAATCCGGAGGCTCGCTGCTTGGGTTGAGTTCAAACTCAGATCATTTACTCGGTGTCCATCTCGAGAATTCCTCAACGTTGAAAACCTGGCTTTACTATTTCACCGGCTATTGGCTAGTCATCTCTATCTATCGGCTAGCACTCATCTCAGAATTGAGCAGCCACTAGGGGACGGCCTATCATTTTGTAAACAGCTGTAATAGTCATTCTCTTTTTAGACACCCTGTTTGGTGTTATTTGGTGTAATGACACTGATGACTAGATGTTCAATATCAGCCATGCACTAGACCACTCACTACTGTCAACATGGGCAAGCCACTTTCCCCGAACCTCACACATCAGATCCCTACCGTTGTCAGTGCACTGAATACATGCAGGAAAGTCAAGTCAGATCTCATGCACCAGTGTGGTAGCGAAAACAGCAAGGCCGTCAATACTGAGCTTGAGAGGCATCTCGTCTATGTTCGGATCCTCGGGTACCTCTTGATACACGGTCCTTCTACTACTGCTGAGGCTTGGGTTGCAAAATGTATTCATTCCTGCAAGGACGATGACAAACTTTTGGATCTGGGCTGATTCTTTGATCAACACNNNCTCNNNTANTTGTATGNNNNTCNNTGANNNCTNNNCNNTNTCTNNTAGAT
>SFCI01000286.1:0-15340 GCA_004681135.1 Hericium alpestre | reverse complement strand
TNTCANNTTNCTNCANNNCNNNCNNNNANCAGNCNCTNNNGANNTNNNTNNNNCNNNNCTGTNTNNGANCNNNTCTNGACNCATACAGAGGCCAAGAACAGCNTANATCGTGAATTTTCCCTTTGAAATTGCTTTTCTCACCGATATCTCCAGGCTCTGTTATGCNATAGTTTTNGATGTGTCATATCTGGGTGCATTGACCAAAAGAGTTATATTGAACATCGAGAGCTCATTCNNAAGCCTCACAATAATATCCTCACNATGCAATGCTGCCACATCATCTCTGAATCNACCAATCACTTTGCGNTCATAAGAGTCAGNGATAAGGTCNGTTACTCTTTATTTCATNCTAACCCTGCTGAATTAGCTCNAGATNGAATATGCNGCNAATGTCTGGACTATCNTCCACTACTTTGGCTANCCCGAGATGCTGGACGATCTGGCTGGTACGAAAGTGCACTCGATGANNAATGTTCTTACCATGNAATACTNGCTTCATGATCTCTTTGATACGCTCAACCTATGGCTCGAGGAAACAGTATGTAATCAGTTTCTTCCCGCTTCATGTTTTGATGACCTTGTGCAGAACATCCCCAATCGGTACAACGTCAAATTTGTCTNGTNGATATCTGACATCATTAAAGGTAGAAGCATCCCAGAGGCTGTCNAACTCACGTNCATGGATCNGGANTTGGCCTTACCNTNGCCTGTCTATCTGCACCTGCACGTGGCCTGTTGCAAGGTCGCACACATGTCTGGAGCTGCCNAGTACCATGATAGGATCAACTGTGAGACAGAAGACTTTGATCTCATNCTTGCTACAGAGGAGGAGTTTTCTACATTGTTAGAGGCATGCTTGCACGATCTAGNTCCAGAGCATCTGACTATTGGTGTCNGCGCATGAGTGGTTTGGACTTCCTCATTCACNGACTTTGTCGTGTCATGTGACTATCATTATTTCCTTGTAACAGTACTATATGTANNTCTTAGCCCTTTCTAATTGTAATGAACTGGCCCTCGTGTGATGCACGGCACCTTGAAAGTAAGGATACTTTTTTCCAACTGTTTCCAAATATTTTCTGGACCATGATAGAATATATTTTGACAGTGAGCTGATTTATGAGTCNATTTAATTTGAGTCGATTATGGTGTAACGGCTAACATTACCGCCTCTCACGCGGTAGCTCGGNGTTCGACTCCCCGTAACCGAATAATGTTGTCCCAAAATTTTTTCTTGCATTCCACGACCAGTCATTAATGACACTGCAGTTCGATGGACCTTCCGACAGCCACAGACCTCGTGCAATNGACTGCAACGAATGTTCATTGTCTATGTGGAATCGACAACCCCGTAACGACGCCTCTATCGAAGTATCGTCCGACCACGGCTGACATCGACCAGACTCAGACGCGCGCACCCAAGTCTACAACTTCGCCCGCACAGGCCGGCTCGCTTCGGTCACAGCCTTGACCCGATCGCGCAGCTGCCGGCGCAGGATCTTCCCAGACGGGCTGTTGATGCAGTAAGTAACTGTCAGTATCAGTATTGGCCAGAATAGACTATGCAGGGGTGGCGCACCTTTTGGGAATGTGGTCGACGATGACGACGCCTGGTGGCAGATGAGATCGGTACGAGCGAAACATGAGCTACGGATGGAGGAGACGCACCGCCGCGCAGCTTCTTGTGGTTCGCGACTCGGCTGGCCATCCAATCTTGGATTTCTTGTGCGAATTTGGCAAGGGAGGATGGCGGGCTTGCGGGTACTACGAAGGCGCTGGTGCGAGATGACGACGTGACAGAGAGAAATAACGGAAGTGAGCAGAAATGATGGGAGCAGTGCGAGTGGAACACTCACCGAGGGAGCTCGGTAGCCTGCACTGGATCGTCGACGCCTATGACGGCTGCGTCGACGAGCTGGGGATGCGTGAGCAGCAAGGCTTCGAGTTCCGCAGGCGCGACTGCAGATACGGATCGGCGTGTCAGAAGTCACTTCTTCCACCACGGCAGACTAAAGGTAGTCTCAAACCTTGCAAGCCCTGATATGCGACCCGGTCAGTCAAAATACCCACGACCGAGAGCAAGATGCTGCACCTTATACTTAATCAATTCCTTCTTCCGATCCACGATGTACCAGAAGCCCTCCTCGTCCCGGATGCAGATGTCCCCAGTCTTGAACCACCCAGCGGGCGTGATAGCGTTACGCGTCGCAGCCGGGTTATTCAGGTATCCCTGCAATCATCCTCTCAATCAGCGCGCGAGTGGCGAATCTAGCGGAGGCACGAACCTTCATGATGGTGGGTCCCCGTAGCCACAATTCGCCCCGCGCGCTCATGCGCACGCCGGGCCCGCCGAGCGCCTCCTCGGTGTCATCCCACTCCGGCGCATCAACGCCCTCGTCGCCGTCATCTGCAGCACATCAGCGCCGCTGTATGCTAGGCGCGAAGGAAAGACTGACCGTCGTCGAGCACGAGCCGCGCCTCGAGGTTCGGGATGAGGAGACCCACGGAGCCGACCTTGCGCATGGCGGACTCACGCGGCAGCTGGTGCGTGTGCGGCGAGGTCTCCGTGAGGCCGTATGCTGTGAATTACTTAGCGAGACTAGGATGGGCTTGGACGGGGCGGCGGACCTTGTCCGATGACAACGTGTGCGCCGACGGAGGCGAGCTTCTCCTTTGCTGCGAAAAGGAGCTGGCTGCCGATGGGGGCCGCGCCGCAGGTGATGTAGTGAAGGGATGTGAGGTCGTACTGAGCCGTCGCTAGGAGGCCGTCAGTGCAGTCAAGGGAGGCGAAGGGGGGAAGTGGTACCGGGGGAATGGATGAGTGCGAGAAGCATGGGCGGGACGACGAGTGCGACTGTCACGGCGGTAGCGCGCGATGTAGGCGCAGAGGAGGGTGATGTCAAAGCGCGGCATCACGATGGTGGGCACACCGGCGAGGAGGGGTATCTGTAAGAGGTTCAAGAGGCCTGGTGTTGCATTGAATGATTGTACAGAACGGTGCGGCGCCGATGGACGTACCGTACATGTGGTAGAATGGGAGCATTGCCATCCAGACGTCCTTCGACGGGTCCATCTCGGAGAAGGCGGCAAAGAGCATTAGATTGACTGCGACCATGTTTTTATGCGTCGTCTGCGAAGCGATGGTATTGAGTCAATAGACATCGAAAGTAGGGAATATCGCACCATGACACCTTTCGGTTTGCCCGTTGTACCGCTCGAATAACACAGGAACGCCGTCGCATTGACACCATCTGGACCATCTCCCTCGAATTTCTCTTCCTCTTTCTCCTCGCCCAATCCTAGTAAGTCCTCTAGCCAGACGAGATCCTTACCTGACCCTTTCCGCTCCGCAGCCTCGCCTGGCTCGTACTGCATGACCACGATCCGGCGTCTCGCGTGCTCTCCCGTCACGCCCACGAGCTTAAGCATCTCAAGCACGGAGTCCAGCAGATTGGGATGCACGAAGACGAGCCCCGCACCACTGTCTGTGTACTGGTGCGCGAGCTCCGCCGGGGTGTACGCCGGGTTTGCGAGCGTTAGACACGCGCCGCCGGCGAGGAGCCCGAAGAGCACGACGGGCCATGCAAGCGAGTTCGGCGAGAATACAAGAACGACATCGCCACGCGCAAAGGGCACGAGGCGGCCGCGAATGGACGGTGGTGGGTGCTTAAGGCCGTGGAAGAGCTGAAGCGTGAGTGAACGCAGCTGGGCGCGCGTGAGCGTATTCCCCGTGGGGGCGGAGGTGAACGCGGGCGCGCTGGGCGGGTGCTTCCAATACTGCGATCCTGGATGCGTCAGGGAGAAATGAAAGGTATAGACGGAGCAGGATGGCGGGCGGACAGGCGCGTAGGGTGAGGTGTAGATCGTCATTGTCTGTTTGCGGGGGCCTGCTGGGCGACGCTGAACTTCGTAGCTTCGTCGGAAGATAAAGCACAGACGTTAGACATACTTAGACAGCGTCCACGTTAAAGAAGATCTTTATGCTGATCATGAGCCCAAAGGGTCATGATCATGGCCGCAGCACGGCGGAAGATGACTTTCTCACCCGACTCGGGCGAGGCGCTCGCGCATTGCGCAACGCCGCAACTCGGGATTTCCGCTCAGCAAAAGGAAAGAATTGCAGGGCACATGACAAGCAGGTATCTGATCGCGAGAGGATGGCGGAGTCGGGGAGAGGTGGGCGCTGTCGATCGACCAGCCCGACCCGTGCCCGAGCACACGTACTATAAGTAGTGCACTCAAGTTATGCGCTTCGTTTCCGAGTATCTGTTCAGTAACGGCTTCGAGATGTTGACGAATAAGCCAGCTAGTTAGTGATCACCTTGACTGTTACTTAGCACTCAGCTATGTACGTTACCTGCATGATCTACTTAGGTCATTGCAGTTAAGGAAAGTTGAAAGAAGCGCCTGTAGTAAGCGCTCGTCATAGGTAGATGAAACGATCCTAAGGCACGATGGTTGAGTCATCATGTACTCTGCCTTAGGGAGACTAGTCATAGGGTCTTTTGAAGATCGGACACTCCTTCCTTGCTCCTTCCTGATCCAAATCATGCGAATAATTCGGGTACACGGCTAGCAAGGAGACCGACGACAACCGACAATCTGATGGATCCGTGATTTAGGAGGTCAGGATTACTGGTAGACACAATTTGGGCCTATTACTGGCTTTCGAGGGTTGGATCACAGGATAACGGTGATCTGGATCAGAGGGTACCAGCACATCGTGGCTGTCAGGCACGTAGAGANATGGCGAGCGCCACTGTCAAGGATAAAAATGAAAAAAATGGATGGCGAGCGCGGTGATGGAACCGTTTGCCCTTTGATGCGATAAGTAACAGTGGGATCCAAAGCCATTAGGCCATGGCACCTGTATTACCTGCGTACGGCAGTAATAATTGACTCGTTTTGGTGAACTTCTGAAGTTTCGTCAGACATTTTGCAGTGCTCATTGCCGTGTGTCCCGAGTCCCCTGCACGTCGAATATGACTTCGATGCTTTGATATATGTATTTGCCATAAGTACTGGTTCAATGCCGTGGAGAATCAGTGATGGACAGAGGTACTGCACACAAAGCAGCACAAGAAGATCTTGAGGAAATGGGGACTTGATATGAGAAACTTTAATTTGTAGACTACATACATAACAATGACAATGAAGATTTGCTGCTGTCTGTGGTATCAATCAGTGGATTCGGGCGGTCTCGATCAGACTCGAGGTCTCCCGTGATCCAGCTTTCGGATTTCAATGATAGGCCCGATTTGTGTTTTCCAGCGGGCTCGAACCCATCGCCTTCAAATCTGCGCCGGAAATTGCAACTGATCCCACAGATCGTTGGCTTTCACCCATCCGCTTGCTAGCTGTGTAGGGCGAGGTCGAAAAAACATACCAGATTCAATATGTTGCGATCATGGCAATTGGCAAAATTTCAAACTCCTAACTCTTATGTGTCTTTACCCTCTCTCCGTCTCCTCCTTCCTCTTGAAGGGAACCAAGCTGTCATACACCAATGTGACAGCTGGAGGGTAAAGACACATAAGAGTTAGGAGTTTGAAATTTCGCCAATTGCCGTGATCGCAACATATTGAATCTGGTATGTTTTTTCGACCTCGCCCTAGCAATCGTCTTTACCCGACAGCGGCGGATGGGACGGAGCCTGGCCACTTCCTCGAGTAGACGACTAGTTGTCCAAACGAAATGTGCGACGGGCGACTGAGAGACCTGCTTCAACTTGACTGGAACTTAGATTAGGCGCCTGAAAAGACGCGATCACGTGGTAAAAGACGCGTTCTGTCGCGTCGGCGCCCAACAAGCGCCCAAAAAAACTTCCTACATAATATTAACGATACAGTAGATCTCGACTTGCTCTGAGGAAGTTATATCATTATCTCCGTCTTCCCAAACACTCTATGCTCATCCAGTACGGCCGTCTTACATTCAAGAGAATCCTGGTCTGGTCTTCGGTCTCACTTCTTAGCGGGCTGACATCTACTGTGGTCAGACTGGGCTAACGTGGCTGACACTCCTGCCTGGTCGGCTTCGCAGTTTGGGGTTTGACCTCTTTTCACCCTCGCTTCTTCGTGCTCTGCCCGCCAACAGTCTTGTGGACCCTGTGGCATCGAGATTAGCTGCGGTCAAGATCAAGGCTCTACAAGCTCAGCTCGGCATCACGTTCGGTACTTCGACTTCGCTCGAGAGACCTTGGCTCTTCCTGCTCAGTTCCGTTCTTCTATCTGAATCCCCGATTCCCAGTTTCTGCGAATCTCGACAGGATGCTTCTAGGCGCATATGCTGCTTCTATCGTCAAGTTATTCAAAGAGGACCAGAAAGTCACAACAGTATTGCACCATGACGTCCTCCAAGTCACACGCTCACTTTTGCCCATCCCCGCTGAGCTTCTCCGCGAGATAATATTGCTCTTCCTCGCCGATGCCTTCTTTGAGCTGGTAGTGACCCCAGATCTGGACGTGAACTGGGATCCCCTCTCGCCCCTCCTGCACACGTCGTTCCACTTTCGTCAGGTCACGGATACCATTCTTCAGCCCATTCTTGGAAGTCCCTGCTTTCAATTTTCAAATCTGAAGTACGACACTCTTCTCTGCTTGTCGATTATTACTGACACGCCGACACAGAGAGGCAATGAAAGCAATAACCTATCTCTGTACGCTCGATGACTTACAATTCGCGAAAACCTCTGCGCTGCAATTAGACCCGCAGGAGTTTCTCGCTCCCGACATCCAGTTCCTCCAGTCTTTGGAGTGCGAGTCCCCGATCCTATGGCAGGCTCGCGCGTTCATGTTGAACACGATGTATCTGCGCCTCCTCGAAGCGCGCATGCCCCAGCTCGGAGAGGAGAGATACGCGGACCTTTGGACCTACATTCGCCGTGTCAACGACACAGCCCTGTCGATCACGGACAAGATGCCCGCCTCCATCCGCAACGCCGTGTTCGCGCCGATCCAGAACCACCTTTATCTCTCCAGGCACCTCGTCGAGCGGAGTACGTCGGTTTCTTCCTTTATACACTGAACGAGGTCGCTCATCGTCGACGCAGTTTTCATCGTGCAGATTGTCTGCATCTTCTGCGCGGTCTATTGGGCCGCACCGGAGCACGTCACCGGGAAGAACGCGCCGCTCGCGGGACTGGTCAGCTCGCTCGAGAGGGGCAGCAAGGCAGTCGCCGAGCAGGGCGCGGAGCTCGCGAAGATGGGCCTGAAGCCGGACCAGTGGCTGCCGATCCCGCAGGCAGTTCTGGACGCGGTCAGCTTGCCCAAATGCTGGGGTGTTCTCAAGGGACAGATCAGTCTGCCAGTCAAGGGCGATGCGACCCGGCATCAGGCGTCAGGCCGTGTACAGGATAATGCGACGCATCAGTTCGGTCTCCGCTTGAGAGACCACTTGTCCGTTGTGCTGTCGCCTGACCAGAAGGCGCGGTGCTTGACTCAAGGCGTCGAAGATATTCCTCTTGCATGGAGACGGCCGTAGACGACGGACATCATGTGCGCGCGACGGGATATTATGTTGGCTTGGGAGGTATGATATGATGTCCGGATTTGCAGAGCCAGTACTCGCCGTTTTATTCTGTATGTGTAGTTTGAAGCCAAATGCATAACGGCCAGCTTATTGATTTTGAGTATTTCATCGGCGCCTGAGGTAGAGCACTAGAAAGTGATGATAGACGCTCGTTGTTGAGATGTTAGTGTCGCTAATTTAGGGCAGACTCTTCTTTGATCGTGAGATTCCCGCATGTTACAGAGCCGCGCGGCAAACTGTGAGCCCCCGTTCGACGACGACTCACTCAAGCTCGACCTCAATGATTACACGAGGGTGATCAATAACATCACAACAGCACCACGTACTAGTCGAAACCATGGCTCATATACAATCCTTAACCATGGCGCATATACAAGCCTTGGAGACCCGGAACTCCCAGCTCGAGGATGAGCTGCGCGATGCCCTCCGCCAGGTCGCCGCGCTCCAAGGCCAGGCAAATTTCGTACAGGAGGAATTCGAGCGCCAGCTATCCAGGCTGAAGGAGAGCTCCGCACAGCAGATATTGCGCCTGGAAGCTGACCTGAACGACACGCGAGAGGCTCGGAACAAGTACCGCGGACTCGCATCTGCGCACGCTGAGGAGGCCGAGCAAGCTAGGAAGCTGGCCGGAGTGAAGGACGTTGAGCTGGAAACGCTCCGTGTCGAGGCGGGTCGTCTGCGCGCAGAAAGGCCTGCATCGAGACGGCTCTTAATTGTCGGACGCCGTCGCGGTGCTTGCCAGCGTCGCCGATGGTGTCCGATGTAGTCTCCCAGAGGTCCGATGACCAGGCTGGTAACTCGCCTCGCGTGCCTACCAAATGTTCGCCCAAATCCAGCCCATCTAAGGTTAGATGTTCTTTTCATCTCGCTCCCTTCAAAACCTAACGGGTGATTCCAGCCGTTCATCGTGCCTCGCGATCTCATTGAGCTGAGCAGTGACGATGACGGTGATGCGCCCAGTACGATTTTTCTGCTCATTTTCCGTCATCTCACATTCGCTGAATAAGTTCTCAGTCCGTGTAAAAAGTTCTCCGATTGTGAAGGTGAAGTTAGACAGCGTGAGTCTGCTTATCAGGGTGACGATATCTCTACATTTTTACGTCCCCGACAGTCTCCTCGGACCAAACCTTTGGAGGATCGCAATACGGAGGAGAAATATAAGGTAACTCCAGGCTAACTCTTGTCGTACGGTCTTCTAATCCGTTTTCCGCAGCCGAAGTTGGATTTGAGCACCTTGAGCCCTAACGTCAAACTCATGCTACACGCAGCCAGAAGTAAGGTTCTCCTTCACAAATCGCATGGCCCAACTGAAACTCGACTCGCCGTTAGGGACCAACGACGCCTATCAAACGATCAGCAACAGAGATGTTGGACTCGCCGAAGCATGATCCTGGTGCTGCAAGCTTACTCTTGAAGATGAAGCGTCGAAAGGTGGAATCCGATGAACAGGTTTCGGACGCTTCCCCGCCAAAAACTGTATGCACCTGTTCTTGCTATCTTTGTCCACTTTTTTTGTCATTGAGATCTGGTTCTACAGCCTGTGTCGAAGGTCGATTCGCCAGTTCGTAAGCTTACGTTCGATCCTTCAGCGGCATGTATCGACAAATCGAACACCGGTAATCCAGCGACGTCTGATGTCGTTCGTACTGTCCGTAAGGCGATCCTTCAAAAATTATGCTCATTTCCTCCTAGCACAGAGCAGGACCACCTCCCGCGGTAGTCCTCCATAATCTAAACAAGGTCGGAGATCAACGTCCTTCTGTATCAAAGAATGCGACAAATTCCATCGTACGTTCAGTAGACCATATCTCCCTGCATATATCTTGTATCTTACTCTTTGTAGTCCTCCGCGACACCTGTCCTGGAACCTGAGTTTGAGGATCGCTCGCTCAGCGAATTGTCTAATATCGAGAACTCGGACGGCGAAGTGAATACGTTTTCTGCACATACAATCACTAATGACTGACGCGATTTGCACTAGGCTCCTTCCCCTTTGCGCAAAAGCAAGAACAGGGAAATTGCAAAAAAAGCGACCCATCCATCGAGTTGACTCAGATTCAGATACTGAGGCCCCTCGCGCAGGACCGTCTTCCGCCCACCAAACCCGTCAACGGCGGAATAGCGTCATGAGCACCTCCAACACTGCAGTCCTGCCTTCTCTGAATGCACGCGTGGCATCCCTTGGCTCTTTCTCCGGTGATCTCCCGTCGTCGTCCGTCGATGTCTCTCGCGCCTTCCTCACCGCTGTCTACGGCATTCCTGGCATGCCTATGCTCGTCAAGATCGCACCCGGTAAAAATGCGCCCGCGGGATCGCCCCGACACATGATCCTGCCACGGTCCGATAACAACCCAGGCCTTCCGGTCCGCGCTGGTGCGCCTGGCACCATGCTATGCAATCGGTCTGATGTCTTGGAGAATGGTCCGCTCGCGCTGTGGGTCAAGGTCCGCGCAAAAGAGAATCTATGGCGGTATATGGGAGATTACGAATTGCGGAGGGCAGAGCGGCCGCTCAGTGCCTCGGAGGCACAACAGTTCTCTCGTTCTGTTCGTCGCCGGAATCTTCATCTCTATGTTTCGCACTGACAATGAATTCCTATAGACCATTACGGCATGGGGGAACACGCTGAAAAATAGGAAATGGGACGTCTACGCAGAGATAGATTCGCGTGCGGATCTGGCTCCGGAAACACTGGAAAGAGGTCACGGAGAAGAATGTCCAGCGCCAGATAGAAATATTCAAGGCGAAGGATGCGAAAAAAAACCCCATTGACCTGAGCAGGCAAGATATTCACGATGCGCTGTGCGCAGGAGAAGAGGTACGTGCGCGCTTGCCTTGGGCTGCCGCATCACTTCCTGAATGGTATACTTTTCAGACACTACACGTCGTAACTCTCCGGTGTGTTGGGTATGACCATGAATTCTTGGCAGATTTGAAGACAAAATGGGTCACTTTCGTTCCGAAAGAAATGGATAAGTGATACATATTGGAGCATAAGCCTGAGCTTGATGCTATGTACGCTCGGCGCATCATATACCATGACCCATGTACCATAGATGTATAGTAGTACCTTGTAAAGATGTGCTTCGTTCTGTATTTTCGCTGTATCGTAGTTGTAATTAGTAGGGCTTTACATTGGCGTCTTGTTGACAAGTTGCGATGAACAGATAGCGCAAAGGTCTGAAGATCGCTTATGATCCCACATTCAACGCGACTCAATCGCGTCCTTCCCTCATTCATACAATGGAGCCATCAAACGTCGACGCCACACATCCTTTAGATGCCCGCTCTTCTCGCCTCAATGACGACCTCCGCGATGCCAGACGCAAAATCGACGATCTGGAACACCAAATTACGCGTCATCGTGAAGACTTCGAGCGGCAGACGATCGACATCAACAGACAGGCGGCGAACTTCGAGAGGGATATCCAGGATGCGCGGCAAGAGCGTGAATCCTTTCGGCACCTTGCAGAGCAGAAAGATTTGGAGGCAGCGCAGTTGCGGGAGAAGAACGCTGAGCTCGAACGGTTGCGAAGGGAATATGCAGAGAGGCAGCAAGATGTAGAGCGGTTTCGGGACAGGTGCCATGCTCAGGAGAAGGAGGTTAGGGACCTTCGGGCTGCTAATGCAGAGTTGAAAGCCGAGATGTCTGCTGCAAGGAATAAGGTAGTCGAGGAGGAGAGGAGACAGAGGGCGAAACCGGGTCAAGATGCGAAGCAGGATGCTCAGGTACGTCATATCACCACCTTTATTGCAGCTGGACCTTACGCTTGGTTTCAGACACCTGCAGCTCGCGATGAGCCAGTTATTGAGCTCAGTAGTGACGATGATGAGAGCGCTATTCAAGTTCGCGCGCAATACCCCTCGTCATCGAGACCTCATGGCAGGACAGACATAGCGGGATGCTCATCCTCAACAGTGAGTGCCTTCTAGAAGTCACGCGTGAATGGTGGATGCTAATTTTCGGACCATGTATTATTTCAGAGTGCCTCTGGCTCGAAGAAGCCCACTCAAGGTGCTCCGTCGACTGCGCTCTCCACCCCTGACGTGAGTATCCGCATACCCATTCTTTGAGTGTTGGAGGTTTGATTTAGTATTGGCTTTCTATCAGCAGAGGAGCTCAATGCGTACAGGCTTTGCACCTCTAACACCGTTGCCAACGCCGTCTGCTTCCAGTCAGCAGGTAGTCATTTACCCTAATATGGTCGAACAGTTCCTTACCTGTTACTCGTTTCCCGCCAGCAAGCCGACACGTCTTCCAAGAAGCGTAGATTCCCGTCAATGGATCCCGCTCCTGTCAAAGTGAACACCAAACGTCCGCGACTCGAGGATACGTCGGATAGCCGTGACAAAAGACTTGCTGAGCAGGCAAGTTCTCACAAGGTAATAACCTAGATAAATTAATGATTGATCTCATGCAGCAGCTACCTCAACCTAAGGATATCATTCAGATGCGGAAGAAGCCTGAAGGACAAGAGAATTGCTCTCCTGTTGAGGTTCGAGCATATCGAGAATGTGGTCTGACCGTGAATAATCTTGTATTCAGCGCAATTTTCCAGGCTGTTCGCAAAAAGGCAAGGAGAAGGAAGTCGACAAATCCTCTTCATCACATCCAGCCCGAGAGAATAACACATCAGTGGAAAGAACGCTTAGGTCTCGACCATTGGTAATTGGGCCTTCGTCAACAAAAACTTCTTTTACGACAAATGTAAGAGCATCCTTGCCTTCGTGTTAGATTACGAACTAGTCATGACCATATAGAAGAAATTTACTAGGATCCACAAGGCAGCTAGAAAGAACAATCCCGTTCTCTACATGCCTACTTATATCAAAGACGTTCCTGGTACACTCAATGCCCGCGTCGCCGCGTACGACTCCTTCAAAGCTGAGATCCCCCCGCCGCCTACCTTAGTCTCCACGATCCCTCAGAGGTATCCCGGCTATGTCCACCGCCATTTCCTTTCCTCCCAATATGGTGCGTGCCCGCAAACCTGGCTGGCGCAGATCGCGCCCGCGCGCAACGTGCCCCGGCGCGAGCGCCGCATCGTGTTCTCGCAATGGGCCAATAACCCAGGCCTGCCGACGCAACTCGGCGCACCGGGCACGATCATCGCAAACAGGCTTGAGATTCTGGAGAAGCCGCCGTGGAGCATCTTCGTGCGTGCACCCACCCAGAGCCTGTGGCAGTATCGGGGTGAATATACCGTGTCGCTCAGCGATACGCCTATCTCTGGGAAGGAGTTCCAGGCGCTTCCTGACACGGTGAGTTCGATATTATTATTCGAAAGTACTCGTCTGATGTGCTTGTGACAGGTCCGAGTGCAATGGGCCAAGGACATCCTCAGACCCCAGAAGTGGAGATGTTACACATCCATGCGCGCTCGGATATGGCTGCAAAAAATGGGCTTTCCGCTCGATGATGAGACAGTGGAAACGACAATTCGGCAGAATCAGCGCACGTTCCTGCCAAACCTCCGCGAGGAGGATGTTCTCAGAGCTCTTGACAACGGGGAGGAGGTTCGCCTGTGTCTGCTTTCTACGAACATTACTGATAGAATTGCGATACAGGAACTCAATGTTCTGCTGCTCAAGCCGGTGGGCTACGATACCGACTTCCAAGCTGACATGCAGGCGAAGTACGTTCAATGGTTGAGAAGCAACAAGAAGGTCAAGACAGCCGCTCATCGATCGACCGAGCCCGCACCGAATGACAGGGCTGCGGGGAAGAGTACCGCTGGCGGCACAAATCCGCCAGCATCTCCCGAAGCTGGCCCGTCGACTCGCCAGGCCAACATCAGCACTAGTGATCGTGTGCTTCGCCAGCCGGGCCAGGGTGGAAAGCCGATGAATTTTGAAGACAGCTTTGGAGGCGATCTGACTGATCTGAGTGAGGAAGGTCTTGACGACGAGTCTGATTACACCGAGTTGGATTAGTTCTCTCACTTAATTTTGTCCGTCGCTTTGAGAGTGAACAAATCGGCCGGTTCTCACCTGTTAGCTGACAATCAACAGGTACTGCCGTCTATGCTTTCAGTGCCTGACGTGACTTACTAGAGATTGGTCACCAGTAGTCTAGAATGGCTGAGAAACGCGAGGATAATCAACACGGCCGCCGAGGGAGCGCGGGCCTGTACAGATCTCGCTGATGTCGATGATTAATCGATGAGCAGCTGTCCCTTAAACACAGAACTCGACTGTCTTCTGTGTAAGGTCTGCTCGGAGACTACAGCTGTCCGAAGTAGGTCCGGATCCGTCGATGAGCGGGACCAGCGAGTGAAACATGCCGCCACAGCGCCAGCCACACCTACGCCTTTCCTCTTTCATCGAAAATCCGCGAGTTACTGCCATGCTCTATGCAAATGGCTGTAATTCGCCAGCATAGTCAGAGCAGAAACGCGATGGATTTGGAGAGAAATTTAGAAGAAGGAAGGAAGAAAGTTAGATTGATCTCAACGAGGGCCACAACATGATGGGCCTGTCGTGCTTTTGTTTGAGTTTGACTGTCGTGATGTTGACAATGCGAATAAATTTGATTGCTTGCAAGACCAATTGTTGACAATCATGCATCATGGGTCCAACGCGCGCGGTTGTGGCAGTGACCGCCAAGGCCCAAGGGACCGCACGTTTATTTACTTCTTCATCAATGCGCAGCCGTGGGCTCAGCGCCCTCCGTATAGCATTCATGTTTAAACGCTCGTCGTCGTCGGTAACGCCCCAGACGACGTGTTCCCGACCACCATGGTCAAGGTGCGCCGGTGCATCCCCACCGCTGGCATTGCCGCCCTAGCTATATCCATCGTACTTGTTCTCTATGTCTCCTTCGGTTCTTACATGTTGCCAGAAACCACGCTCAATCCTTTCGCGCAGACGTCTGTTCAGCTCGACAGACTCCCACAACTGAACACGTCCAACGTGTCCGAAGGCAATATACCCCGCATCCTCCTCGTCTCCGCGTTCTTCCCCCTGTCCCAATCCAAGCACTCGCTGGAGGACTATGCATCATGGATGAAACGCTTCCTCGGGCCTATCACGACCGATGTCTACTTCTTCACGACCCCCGGTGTCGAGCCCATGATCCACGACCTGCGTGACGGCCTGCCTCTCACCGTCAACACCTCATTCCCCTCTCCGTTCGCCATCCCGCCTCTCCGCGATTTCGTCGCGCAGTACGAAGAGATGCACGAGTGGGACCGCGAGCGCGCGCGCCACTCGCCCGAGCTGTACGCCACTTGGAACGCAAAGGCGTACTTTCTAGAGGAGGGACTGCGGAACTTGGTCGCGACGTCGGGCGTGGAGTACGACTATGCGTTCTGGAGTGACGCGGGCAGCTTCCGCGACGAGCATGTCTTCTCCGCGTGGCCCGACGGCGCGCGCGTGGAGGATGTCTTTGCGCAGGCGGCGCAGGAGAGCGGGACGCCGAAGGACGAGCTCATTTTCCTCCCTATCTGGAACCCGCCGGAGACGCGCATGCGCTTCTGGACGGAGGAGGACGGCCCCATCGATAATGAATTCAGCGAGGGTGAGTAGACATGCTTCACGGTTGCACCCCGTCCCTGATTTCTCTCCAGGGTCTTTCTTCGGCGGCGCGCCTGCGGCTATCGCATGGTACCGCAACCTCTTCTACACGTACCACGACGCCTACCGCGCGCGCGACCTCTTCGTTGGAAAAGACCAGACCCTCATCAACGCGCTCCTCACCCTCTTCCCCTCCCGCTTCGCCACCGTCTGGCTGTTCGGCCGCGACGACCTCGCCGTCCCGCTCAACGCTGAGACCCCGCACGGCAGCTGTGGCTCGACGTGGTACTACTAC
>SFCI01000285.1:0-26462 GCA_004681135.1 Hericium alpestre | reverse complement strand
GAGTGCGGTGCTGATGTGTGTGCAGATCCGGTGATGCGGAACCTCGCGATGAGCTTCCGCGAGTCGGCGGAGCGCATCTATACGGCCGATGCTGCCGCCCGTCGTCGAGTTCGGGCTGACGCCCGCGGTACAGGACGCGTTCCGGCACGAGACGGCCAAGACAGACTAGCGTGTCGACTTCGAGATGTATCAGACGTGGGCGCAGAAGGCATAGGCCTGCCGCGGTCGTGGCCGGATTATTCAGGCAGGGGACTTTGTGTAGCTCGTGTTGGCCCATTCATTTGTGGGACAATCAGACGAGATCTCAACATCTCAGGCTTGTGTAAATGCGGGTCCAGCGTGGAAGTGCAATTGAGCATCTAGCCCATGATAAGACGCGACATCGAATCCGAAATCATTGAGAAGACGAGCAACGAGAAGCACTATGCACAGGCAGGTAACAGGTAAGTATAGACAGATCAATAACTAAGGAACGATGGGTGGGTGCGCATACAGGGTGCAGTACATGGGCCGGACGGGCAGAGGACGGACACAGCTCGAGGAAAAAGAAGCAAAGCAAGAAAGGGGGTATATATGATGAATGATGTATGTTATGTACGGGTCGATGGTCCGGGAGGAGCTGAATGGATAAATATCGAGGGCATGCTGCCCTCCTCTTCCTCGTATCTCCTTCGCGACCGCGACCGATCCTATACGCGCCCTCATCCATACCCAAACCATCCAAGCAGCGATATCCACGAAGCATAAGAAAGCAGACGAACACGAGCATAAACAGAGAGATACGAAGAAGAGAGATATCCAACCTTCCTCCAATATATACGGACGGTCGACGTCCGCGACAGTCGTCCTCTTCATCAGACCACGTGGAAGTAGGCTGAAGTATGGATGGCACGGGGACGAAGGGAGTAGGGAAAGACGACGATTTGGATGTTATGTATGACGTTGTAGATAGATGCGGCGATTGCGGGACGATGAATAGAGACAGTTCAGAGTTTGCTGAGCGAAATTGGAGTTGTGAATGGGAGGTGGGATGGGGCGAAAGCGATTATTGCACCGTACAACACCCGTTCGTGGCTTGTGGTGCATACGGGTCCTCATGTTTGCCTACTGGACCCCAGACAGAGGGCACCTGTAAATGCGAATACGGTGAGCGCTTGTACCGTGCCTCGTGGTGCATAGAATGGGAAAGATGACGAAGACGATAAAGTGAACGTCCGCGTCATTCGGACAAGTGGTGCAGGATGGGCACAAAGGCAGATTTCGACAGAAGCAGAAATGCAGAATCATGGCCGGATGCTCACAGGAGCAACATGGCACGATGTCCGAGATAGAAAAAGTGTTGTGTTGTCGAAGGGGATTAGATACATTTGAAAACGCACCAGATGATCCTTTGTTGTCTTGCAATATCGTATCAAGCTCGCGCTCGCCTCGCTCACTCGTATCCGCGGTCGTGCAAGGTCCTCCCGCAATCTCTGGTTATGCTCAAGTAGCCGGCGGAGTTTCAGCTCGGACATGGATTGTTTTGGGCGGGATGACATCTTGGCAGGTAGACGGAAGTTTTGAAGAGTATGTGCGGTAGTGTGTGGCAGAGGACTGGAAGTGCGGGTGGAAAAGGAAGATGGTGAAGGGGTGGTGGGACAAAGGCGCTGTAGGCCAAGCGTCGGCGTCAGTTATAAATCTTCACCCAGCATGGTACCGCTGTCTATTCCGCACTGCAGCCAGGGTCTGCGACATAAAGAGCACAGGACTGGCGTCGACGGAAAACAATACACGCCAGATGCGTAGACAGATGGTCGCTGCCACAGTGGTTGGAAGTTGCAACGCACCTAGTTTCACAGTTAGCCTAGGCGTGACCTGTGGGAAACCCGATGTGCCTTGTTCCCTGTTTGAGTTGGGACAGGTTGGGATGCGCTGGCGAGTGTCAAACTCAGAGGACACAGCAGCAGCAATGGGGGAGAGGTGGGCGAGGAAGAGAGGGATGTCGTGGGGAAGAGCAAAGCTCTGATGGATGCGACTGGTCACTGTCGACGCCGCCGCGTGGGACGTCCTCTTCGGCCTTTGCCGCACACCCGAAATGACCCATACGCGTCTCTGCCGACGCCGTCTTCCAGTTTTTGCTTTTCACTACAGAACGCAGCCTAGCCTTTTCTTACGTCGCGTATTCGTTATACAGTGCGGTGAGTAGTTCCACCCTCCGGCATTTCAAGCGTATGGTCAGCCACATGCTTGTAGATTTATGCACACAGTCACTCTTGGATTCGTGCGCGATCGATGATGTAGGAACTTGTATGCCTGTAACTTTGCAATGATAATTGCTTGGACCTTTCGCACCCGTGTATCAGCCTGCGCGGCATCATCGTGCACCGTGTTTAATGACAATAAGTGCGTCATAAATGGTACCGCCCATGTCACCCAGTCAATAGTACTGGTCGTGCTGCCTCAAGCCACTGGCAAGGCCCGAAGCTTCGCTATTCGCACTCTTCGCCCCGTAATTTCGCTCACGTTCAAGCAGGTGATGAAGTACAGTACTCAATATGTGAGTATCAACTCTTCGTACGCAGTGCCCCATTCGCCGACTCGCTCTGCAGGCGGAGAGGCACCACTAATCTCTCCGACAGGTACTCTGTGAGTCGTGACTGATCCTTACCTAGACACGGTACAACTGTTCATGAAGAAGTCACTGTCTAGGCGAGTTTCGACATACAAGCTCTTCGCTGCCGCGACAAGTCTCATATCACTCGAGATTTGATTCCGGCGGCAACATCCGATGAAAGGAAGGGAAGGGGTATGTTGTCTTCCGTACTGTACGATTATCATTGGTGTTCTCAAGACGATTTCTAGCCGACTGTCTTGTTTCACTTCACAGGTGATAAAATCTTGCCGGTACGCCTACCTTTCATGATGTCGATAGCTCATTCTTACTCAGTTTCTGACCCGGACAGCCTACTCCTTGATCCACCCCTGAGGATACATCAATAGGCATTTTTCTTCTGCAGCTGTCGACAAGCTGCCGATGCCAATGTCCAAACATGTTACGATCGAACAATAGGAATATGTCCGGATGCTTTGTCGGTCCTATGCCTGTTGCGGAGTTTCTTAAGGAATTTGTTCCGCCTGCCCCTCGGTCTCGTCCCGTACCAGAAGGCAACTTCTTCGAGATAGGAAAGGTGGCTGCAGATGAAGATCTGCTGGTAATTTTATCTGAGATGAAGCCTCGTCATTCCTGTCTGACCTATCGTAAGATTTCTGCTTTACAAGACTCCCACCTCTGCGATAACTTCACATTCTGCAACACGTCGCAAGTCGCTGAAGTCTACGGAGATGTGGAATACCACAGATATCGATCTACCAGAGCGGGTCTATCGACTCGCCTGCGGTTGCCTGGCCACAAATGGAGCTCTATATCGAGAAAAAGACACAATCAGATGCTCCGTTCGCGTCGTCGTCACGTCCCGCTATCATAAGCCCGAAAGACATCCCTTTCGAAGCACCGACCCGTGCCGCAGGGCATTCGCACGAGGTGATGAGAGTGCACGCCATGGAGACATTCCACCAACAGTTCCGCGCCTGGACCTTCTCCATCTGCTGGACGCCAGGCTACCCGGTGGGATTGCAGCAGCGCGGTGGTCACCCGCCCTCTGGACATCCGGCGCGCCCCAGGTACTTTGTAGAGTTCCTGTGGCGCTTCAACCACATGACCCGCGAGCATCGCGGTCACGACCCGACGTCGCACCCCCGCAGTCACACACTCGACGTACAGCCTAGGGCGGAACACGATGGACTTCGTCGCCTACGATGTGCAGTAGCACCGCATAGTGTTTCTCAAAGACACGTGGCATCGACGCGCCCTGCATCATGAAGGAGGCGGCAGTCTATCGTACGCTCGTGGAGCATCGCGTTCCGCACATCGCGCCGGTGGTGGTAGCGNGCGACGTAGCCGAGCAGAAGACACGGTCGCAGGAGTACGAGGCGCGGTCGTGGGTCTGGGGACTGCCGCTGCTCACGCCGTATCAGCACACGCGGTTGGTGCTGGATGTCGTCGCCCGGCCGCTGCAGTCGTTCCAATCTGACAAGGTCCTGTGCTCTGTCATTCGGGATGCTTGTGAAGGTAAGAGATTGACGCCTTGCGCCGTGCTCGACTATTGATCGTTGTGCAATGTGCACAGCCCATTCACTGGCATATACCCAGGCCAAGTTATTGCATGGTGATGTCAGTGGCGACAACATCCTGATCGACAATAACAGACACGGCATCTTGATGGGCTGGGATACAATCCGCCAAGCCACCTCCATGAACTTTCCGCCAGTGATACAGAGGGTCAGTTCTCATGCTGTCTTCGTCTCGAGGCTCCAGCTTATTCCCCTTCTGTAGGATGCGTGGAGCTTCCAGGCAGCTGCATTAAATCGGAAAGGATGCCAGAGCAATTGCCCCATGCTCCGCTACGATCTCGAATCCTTCTTCTGGATCCTGATCTACTACGCACCGCATGCCGCCTTCGACCGCTTGGACCGCACACTGTTCTATTTATTCCAGTATCCACAGGCAGACTCCAAGATTGATTTCTTGACGGGAAGCATGGACTATGTATATCATGGACACCGTGTTTCGCGGCGACTTCTTCCATTCCAAACGCCTCGGGAGCACCATATGGAGCTCAAAAGCCTGTTCACGCCTTCTTATGTGTGGCCGTTCAAGTGGGTACCTGCCATGAAACGTTCCTCCTCGCCCTTTCTCGCAGTCCTTGACTGTCACTCGGGCCGGCAAGACGGCTGGGGTGATACGCCTCCGGGGTGAGGAGCGTAGGGACAATCTGTTTGGATTCTGCACTCGAACATACCATCCGTCATGTTGCAAGTGACGCGCTCGTTTGCGACAATATGTGGCGTCGGGCGAGGAGGTTGTATGCTCCTGGAAAGTGGTGATGGAGCTCTGTCCCGAGTATCTTTGGATGATTCCCACATCGCTTATTCGGAACACACTGTGAACCGGGACTTGAAGGCTGCACGATGGTAGATGCGGTATGTTCAGCGGATACGACTCGTCAGAAACATATAGTACGGGTGGGCCTACGAACATTATACTATATACTTTCCAAAGCATACCTGTGCAGCAGTGCTGGGAATGAAGGGAAATAGCTCGCAGGTACGACAGACACGCGTGCGATCTAGCCGCAGGGAAGACCGTTGAAGGGGAATAAAAATGCGAAGTTCTAACCGACCAGTGCACGGAATCCGAAGACAACTCGAGAATAAATACGACGATGAAGCAATAGCGGCGGTACGGTATGTTGAATGGGTGGGGGCAGCTGGGCGAAGGTAAAGAGCGTAGGTGCGCAGACGCAAGGCGATGTAAATGAGAAATAAGTGAGGGCGGGGTGTGACAGGCGCGGGTCATCATCTTTTGGGACTGATCCGCATATGCTTTCTTCTCCTGTCTCTCATAGAGGCTCGCATGCGAGGGATATACGATGGGCAGGACATAGGCATGCGAACGAGGCGGGAGGGAGAAGCGTTACATGATGGTACATTGGCAACCCTGGTTTGCGGGTGGTGCGAAGGGGTCTTCGCCTTTGTTCACAGGTCCCCAGACGGACGGCACCTGCAGGCAGTGCATTAGGATCGAAGACAGCAAGATGACGTGCACGTTGTTCATGAAACACCGCTCAGATGATCGTCGACAGCAGGATGCGACCGATGGACATGAAGCAAAACGCGTTGCACGGATCACAGATAGGACCAAACACGTACCAGATGATCTGTCGTCGTCTTGCAGTACCGTATAAGACTGGAGACACGCATCAGCACTTCGCTCTGAAACCACCCAAGGGCATGCAACGAGCAGCACATACCTTGCACTTGCCTCGCTCACTTTGATCCGTGGCCGCGACAGGTCCTCCTTCAACCGCTGGTTGTGCTCCGTCAGACGACGCAGCTTCAGCTCCGACATCGACTGCTTATGTGGGCGTGCGTTCATGCTCATGAGGGCGGGGTCTCAGATGCAAGGTGTGGGCAGGTGAACGGTGGATCGTGCACCAGGTATGATGACAAAATCGGAGGCAGAAAGAAAGGCGGGGTCCGGGGCCTGTTCTGCAGGGTAAAGAGCAGTGTGAGCGACGTGCTGGGAACGACAACGCAAGGGAACACGTACGAAGTAAAAGAGAGAGCGGGAGGGATGAAGAGAAAGTGATGGAGAGCGCGGTGACTAGCGACAACGATGAGCGAGAGACCGAGCCTCCCCAGCCAGTCACAGCCGGGCGGAGTTCCAATTTTCTCATCCTACACGTCCTTTTTTCGGCGGCCCTGCCTTTCTCACCTCGCCACGATGACTCCGTCTGCAGCTGTCCTCGCGTTGCATGGCATACAGGAAATTGCATAGTACAAAATGGACTCTCAAAGCTTCTCGCAGCCTGATTTGCGGACGATGCTCGAAGACGGTCTTATCAGCGCACTTGCCAAACCCAACATGCCGTCACGACTGTGACTCCGGTATGTTACGGCTGTACAAGAACAGTGCAGTTGCTTTGTCTTCTCTACAACTTCCAGCATCGACAGCTTCATGGGATGACCGTGACCATAGCTCGTATGGGCCGTACCTCGTATCATGACTGCGATCTCACCCGATATAAGTGATCAAGCTGATTCTTCGTGTTTCAGAATAGTACTCTGACCTCACGGAGGGCAACATTCTCCTCGGAGCATTCGTAAACTAACATCATGTGCTTACTTTAGATGTGCTTGCTTTCGAAGCCGGGCTGCGCAACACACGTTTTCGACTTCTTTGCAAGCGCTGCACACCCCATCTGCCAAATCATGCTGCGTCGAAGGTGCAATGCTCAGGAATGGGCAGAGCTCATGTCATGAGCCGTCGTATCTCTGCTGCGATCCCACTATCAGTCTCGACGAAGACCCTTTCACGAGGACAACGCGTATTCTGGTAGGACGCGCCTTGTTGGGTGGTTCGGATGCAATCCGACGTACATATATGCAGGCTCACACATGGCACCAGTCGCACTTTTTCGGGCTCCATCTCCTCTCAGTCCTCTCGCTCAACTACGTGCCAGATATATGGAGCTCGATTTCAATGTCCAAAGTGTTCTCGCCGGCCTTGACAAGATCGATTTTTTCCAGATCGTATCACTATTCGCAGACCGCGGACAATGTAGTAGCAGAATTGGTCTTAGCAAGATACAGTTTGGTACCTGGAATCCCTTCCGAGGAGATCCTCTTTCGTTCGCAGTTGAAAAAGAATACTCGGCTGGCGACTTCTCAATTTACTTTCACCACCACCACAAGGCGATTTATATCAATTTTAAGGAAAGTCGTGTCTCCTATTTATCATAACTTTGCTAAAATTCCACGTTTCATATAGAGAGACCGTGATGTAACGCAGGATGGTGACGTGATCGTCAGTTATCCTAATATTCGAGGTATGGTCTTCGGGACCAACTCTGAGGAAGGCTGTTGGTACCGTTTTCTTCATTCATCACGAGTGGCTAACTGATGGATAAAATCTCTAGACATTTGCCTGGAGCTATGCATGCCGGCTACTATCGAAATTCGCACCCCACGTGACGGGGAGCAGCAGCGCGATGGCACGAACCGCGACAGAGTTCCGGCACTCGACGAAGACCATGAATGTATCGCCCAGTATGCATACGATCTTCGACTCGTGTTTGCTGCACGTGAGGACGTGGACGCCTTTCAAACGCTGTCGAAGAAGGCGGATTGTCGGCCGCCCGCCAGACAAGACGACATACCGGCCCAGCATGTCGGTCTCTATTCTGCGGAACAACTGAGGAGCGTTCATAATTGGATCAAAACCATGGACTGGGATAGCGCTTTTCAGGTTGAGGCACTGCTACGTGAAGGCCGCCTTCTCCCACATCATCTCCTTCATGATCTTCGACACCCTCTCTATGACATGCAGCAGCGCTTTCGCGGACGCAATGGCGATATCCTGAAACAGTTCTCAGTTGCGCTGCACTCGCCCGATCGAGGAACGATTCTGCAATGCTTTCGGCGGGTCTGCTCGGAGCAAGGCGTCGCAGCCATGCTGAATGTCACTCTGCCGCACGGCGATTTCTTTTGCTGTCATGTCACCATCACCCCCACACGTATGATCCCCGAAGGTCCGATCGTAACGCAGTCCAATCGCATCATCCGCCGCTATCAGCAGGAAGGCGTAGACGTGACAAAGTATTTCATTCGTGTCGCATTCAGGGATGAGGACCGTCGTTCCTATCGTTGGGACCGCGAGGTCGACATGACGTTACTTTTCCGTCGGCGCGTAGGCGCAATCCTCAAGGACGGCTTCGAGCTTGGAGGGGCGAGGTTCGAGTTCCTTGCGTACTCCATGTCGGGCCTACGAGAACATTCTGTCTGGTTTATCCGGCCCTTCACACTGGAAGGCGAGCTCATCATAGCCGAGAAGATACGCCGGTCTATTGGCAGTTTTGCGAATACAGATCTTTTGAAGCAACCATCGAAGTATGCTGCTCGGCTGGCTCTGGCGTTCACGGCCACGAGCCACTACATCAGGCTCACAAAGGGTCAGTGGTCTGAGATGCCCGACCTTGTTGGAGGAGACGAAAACCAATCTGCTGCGGCGAATCAAGTGCATACTGATGGTGTAGGGACTATCTCGGCGGAATTGATGACTTTGGTTGCGAAGGATTCGTCTGCGGTAAGCACGTGTAGCTCGCGGATATTTTTTCTTGCAGAACACTAAACCCTCTCATTTACCAGGTTCAGGTCCGCATGTTGGGTTATAAGGGTATGCTAATCCGGGACGATCGGCTCAGCGGTGCCTGTGTGCGCCTGCGACCATCCATGCGCAAGTTCGCGGCTCACGATGCTAATGCGGCCAACCTGGAAATCGTCAGGACCTTCGAACGGCCCAATCCCGCATATCTCAATAGGTACGCCCAGCGGCTTTCATGGGCTTTTTCAATGCCTGATAATATTGACATGCAGACCCTTGGTGATGGTTCTCGAGGATCGTGGCGTTGACAAGCAGTCATTGCTTGAACTTCAAGAGCAAGCAAAGCGGGCTGTTTCTTCAGCGGAAGAATCCCTAGAGGGTTTCTTATCTCTGCTCCAGAATCATAGCCTTGGTTCCGAATATCGACTTCCATTTATCTTGAAGCACTGCGACAAGCTTGTGAACAGCCCAGCTCCAGGGGCGACCAAAGAGATGATCCCCGATGGCTTCTTGCGTCGATTGGCTCGTTACACAATGCATTCGGTTCTGCGCGATATCAAGTATCGGGCTCGCATACCCGTGCCGCATAGCTATTCCCTCGTCGGCGTAGCAGATGAAGGCCGTGCGTATATCGTGGAGGGTCTTCAATCGGAAGATGTGTTTACTCTAAACGAAGGGCAGATAGCAGGTGCGCCGCATTCATCTGAATCCTTTTCGTTGTCACTCATTTTTGTTATCCTCTTTGGTTCAAATGCTCCGATATCCAGCTTGCATCCAGGAGTTCCCAAATGCAGACCCTGTCTGGCTGGAAGGGGAATGTATCATCTCCGAAGTCCCGTCGTACATCCTGGCGATGGTAAGCTGGAACACAAGTAACGGTCGCAAATTTTGGCATTCTCACTTCTACATTCTAGTCCAGAAGGTATACGCAGTTGGCAAGCCCCCAGACGAGAAAATTTGTTTCTTCAGGGATCTGAGCAATGTCGTAATCCTTCCTGCGGCTGGAGATCGTTCCCTGGCTTCCTGCCTGGGAGGCGGCGATTTAGACGGGTATAAGCTCTCTTTCCATCGTCTTCGATCGAGAACTAATAACTAATACCTAGCGACATGTATGATATCATCATCGACAATCCCAGCCTTCTCCAACCTCTCGATGATGAAGAGGCGGCGGATTACGACGGAGTCGGCACACGAACTCTGGGACGTGACTGTACTGTCCATGATATTTGTGACTTTGTTGTCGAGTACATCAACTCAGACTTGCTGGTGAGAGAATTTTTGCTGCCGTTCGCAAATTATCCACTACTTAGCTCACCTTTAACCTTCTCTCAGGGCCTCCTGTCAGAAAGGCACCTCACTATAGCAGGTAAGTAATATTTCGGACTTCTTACTACTACTTCCCCTCGTCTAAACTTTCAATATCTAGATCAATCTGACAGAGGCACACGGGACGATGATTGCAAAAACCTCGCGAAGCTATGCAGCCAAGCAGTTGATTATGCGAAGCACGGCACCGCGGTGGATCTCGTCGCCAATCCTTTACCTGAGCCGCGGAGAAAAGGCAAGCCAGACTGGCGAAGAGTCGACGAAAGCGATGGACGGAGCAGCGACTACTATGAATCGCCCCGAGCCTTGGGCCATCTCTTCCGGAACGTCGACCTGCCAAAGCCAGAGGATTTCGAACAGTCTGTCAAAGACATCCCCTCCGCCCTAGGACATCTTTCAGATCTGGTTTCCCCAGCGCTCACCCTTATAGTGCAAGGCCAGCTGCACAACTACAGCGAGCGCAGCTCGGACTGCGAAGACGTTTCCACTCCATTCACGCGGTATACGCGCGACTTGCGCTATATTCGCATATCATACACGCTCCAAGATGGGCCCGATGCGTGTCTGGCGGAGGAAGAAGTGGTCCTCGGCACTATTCTCGCTTGGTCTTCGCAGACTCGGTGGCGCACAAGCAGGATAGCAGACATGAAGCTGCAAATAGATGCACTAGTCAAGGGCATCCGCCGACTGTTGCTGCCCCGTACCGAAGTCGCGTCGCCAGAATATTGGAAGGAGGGTCTGACGAAGGCGTGGAATGCCTGGGAGTGGCGTTCAGATAATGCGGGGAAGGACGGCGTCGATACCTTTGGTCTGATCGTGTTAGGTGCTGTCTTCGAATGCCTGGAAAGGCTGGGTGCTCTGCCCGTCTGAAGTCCTTACACGTTTCTTGCTCTGTCCTATTACGCCTTCTGACGAGACTTAATGCAGCTCCTATGTCTTAGCAATGCATTATCACGTATATTGAGATGTCATTCCTCTTCGACTTGGCTCTGCACGTTAGAGACATTGGTGTATTCGTCGCCATCCATTCAGCTTTTTGATGACGACAGTGAGAGCTGCGTTCGCATGATGAAGGAATGTTTATTCTAGGTACCTCGATTTGTCTGCGAACTTAATCCTTCGTATACCTCCTGACGGCAATGTTGAAAGATCCAGGGATCATCCACTTTAATGCTGGGGTGCTGATATTGAGCACATCATCCGCTGTCTCTGGGAAACTGCTCACCGCATCGGCACTTGGACTAGCTATTGACGCCCCTTCTTCCTCAGCTTCCTCCTCAATACGCAACATCCGCATTCCTACCTCAATCCTCGATGTATGAGCCTCCCTGTCTGATGGAGAAGGGTCTGCAGGACGTGGGATCTCATCTTCATAAACGACCAGTCGGGGCAGCCGCGCCCGTATGGGGCAACCTCGCGGCAATGGGCCATGGGAAACCACATCTCCCGCCGCCCGTGAAACCGGCGAAGAGTCTGTAACTGACGCTTCGTCGGGCATCCGTCTACCCCATAGCGGAGGACAGGAGGGACTTCGTCGCGAACTTCGTGAACATAAAACACCTGTTTAGGGCCCCTGCCTTGGCTATCCACGCCATGTTGCTTTCCCGGACGACCAAAGCCCAGGTATTTGTAGGCCAGCTTGAAAATAGCCCATTGGCCATGCGACGTGGAAGGGTCGATATCCGCAGGATTTGGGCTCCGACACATATCCTTGTTACGGACAGCGAACTTCGAGAAATAGTCGGTCGACATGTCGTGACCAAGGACCCAGGGCATTGCGAAGAGGATATGGGCATATGAGCAGGAAGCGGTTCGCTTTTAGGAAGAGGAACTGGAACAGACGTCGATGATGTCAGTCTGATACAGATCGAGCTTGAAGCCGAGGAAGACGACGCACCGAAGGCTGGGGAATGAGCCACCTAGATAGGACGTAGGACGAATAGCTTCACCGCCTTCTAAAACAACACCTAGATGTCTATTAGTATGTAATGGATCTAAGGAGCTTACGTCGCTAATTACCTCGAGGCTCGCGCACATACGAGTCGCATGGGCCTGGGAAGGATAGCTAGGAAGCTCTGAATTAATGACAATCAGCCGCAAGCCACAAGATTGAAATGAAGCAGCTGTTTCTGTGACATAAGATCTGAAAAAATGCAAATTTTTGTAGACAGTGTGGGTTGCTTTGATGCAACAAAGCTCGTGTCGTCCCGGACTGTTTTGCATCCGAGTCGCCGCATCCGAGTCATCGACGCCACCTTGTAACAATGAGAGCCACTGGGTAGAATGCCCGCTTTATCCTTCTAAGCGTGGCCTTGCCACCTCAAAGTCAACCCTGCTCAACGTATATAAAAGCCGTTTTGATTTTACTGAACAGACTCACGAACAACATGTTCGATACCGCCAGTGACGAACTTCTCAAGTCTCTCCGCGACACTATCGTCAACAAACCTCCGTACATCAGTGGTACTTTGCCACTGTCTCCTGGAAGCTTCAAACTCTACTATCTGAATGAGGGGATACCCAGGTAAGTCGCTCTTCATACTTGACGAATCGTCTGGACCTTGATACAGGCTTCGCAGCTATGTTGATTTCACAAACGCCACCGAGGAGCAGGTGGCTGCCTTGGCAGCGGCTTGTCAACCTGCGACATTTGGTGTGAACCAGATGGATGTCCTCGACGAATCATATCGGAAGGCCGGCAAAATGGATGCGTCGCATTTCGCCACACCTCTAGTCCCGGAGCGGACGGAGCTGATCAGGTTCATCCGGGAAGAGCTTCTGGATGGTGACGATTCGCCTCGTCCTGTGAAGATCGAGTTGTATAAGCTCAATGTCTATGGTGAGGGGAGCCCATTATGCACCTACTTGACGGATGTCTAATAGCACTGTCAGGCAAAGACTCGTTCTTCAAGGCACACCAGGACACACCTCGCGGCGAGCATATGTTTGGCTCGCTCGTCCTCGTGTTCCCCACACAGCATGAAGGCGGCGCCCTCATCCTTCGGCACCGCGGAGAGGAGTGGACGTTCGACTCTGCACAAGTTGTCAAGGACCAGCCTTCGCCGACGATCGGGTTCATCGCCTTCTTCAGTGATGTCGAGCATCAAGTCTCCCGAGTGACGGCGGGATACCGCTTCACGCTGACCTACAACCTGTATTATGATGACGCATCACCAACTGCCTCGAACTCTCTCGACGCATCCTCCAGTGGCGCAAACCTAGCGTCGTTCAAGACTGCGTTCAGCAACTTACTGCGCAATCGGGAGTTCCTGCCGTCGGGCGGATTAGTTGGCTTTGCACTCGAGCATGCATACCCTGTGGAGAAATCGCTCGAACATGTACCCAGTATCCTCAAGGGCAGCGATGCTATGGTTTGGCGCGCTTGCACTGATCTGGGCATACAGCCGAAGATCTATCTCGTTTATGGCGAGCAGCATGAAGACGCTTGGCGGGTCCTAGTCGACAGGGTTTGTGAAGGCCACACAGCATTCGATGGCGGGTATGCAGAAATGCTTACCTTCCGCGAAGGCGCTATCCCGTTTGAAATAATCGAGGAAAAGTATTTTCCCAAGTGGTATCGGGAGCGTTTGCAGCCTGTGAGCTGGGTATTGGCACCAAAGGCGACACACACGAAGGTGAAGACGCATTACGCCACGTATGGCAATGAACCATCAACCTCGTACACATATGGTGAGGGATGCATCATAGTGACAGTCCCTACACTGGAGGAAAGGGAGGAAAGGCTGTATATGAAGTCAGATGCCGATTGCAGAACTGTATCATAGACATCACCGTGCTCTTGTGTGTCCGATGGAAATTGCACGTTTTTACTCCGAAAGACAAACACTTGACCGAATCTTATCCGCTCAATTTCGCGATTACCCTCATTAAAACACTCTTTATAATGTTCGAAGGGCATTCCCTCGCAGATACAGTTCTAGAGATTAGACGCTTTGATCCTGAGGCACAATTGTTTTATTGAGATTGAATCGAGTATTGAAAGCCTCTGAAAAATGCTCACCAAGTTGGCGCTTGGACCAGCTTTCGATCCCTCATCCTCCTCGGCACCCTCTTCAATACGCAACATCCGCATTCCCCCTTCAATCCCCGATGCATAAGCCTCGCCGTGTGATGGGCATGGGTCCTCGTCTTCATAAACGACCGGCTGGGGCATCCGCGCCTCCGCCGGGCAATCCCAAGGTAACGTGTCAGCCATAGGATACCACATCTCCCGTCGCCCGCCATGGAGCTGCCGAAGACTCTTCAACTGATGCTCCGTTGGGCATCCATCTTCCCCATAACGAAGGATGGGAGGTACATCATCCCAAACTTGATGAACATAGTACACCTGTCTAGGACCCCTGCCCTTGCTATCGATACCTATCTGCCTTTTTGGACGACCGAAGTCCAGGGATTCGTAGCACTTGTCGAAAACCCGGAACTGGCCAAAAATTTGCGAGGTATTGACGGTGAGGTTGGGAAGTCGGTGTTTGTTACGGATAGCGAACTTCGCGAAGAGATCAGTCGACATGTCGTGACCAAGTACCCAAGGCATTGCGACGAGGATATGGGTGTGCGAATAGGAGGTCGTGCGATCGAGGTACTAAAGGAGAGCGACTATCAGTCTAAGACAAATCGAAATCAAAGACGAAGATGACACACCGAGCGAAGAACGCACGCCAGAATAACGGTAGGACAGAGAACAAACAACTTTGGCGCCTTCTCGAACGAGATCTAGATGCCTATTGTTGTATGTAATGGATCTCGAGGCCTTATGTAGCGAATTGCCTGGAGCACATACGTGTCAGATGGGCTTGGGTGTGGTTTCTTCGAAACCGGAAGAAGTACATACGAGCCGGTTGGAGCTAGATGGTGGAAAGTCAGCTGTGATGGTCTCAGCAATGAGCAATACTTGGTCCTTGGTGGTGGAAGATCGAAGGAGGTAGATCTACCGCGCTGGCCAGTGAGTGCAGGATAGATCTGGACAGATGGTCTGCTATGATTGTCAACAATAATCCCTACGTTAAAGAAGACATTCTTGCCTTCTGCGCTATTCGTTCAGCTTTTCGACGACGATAATTAATGATGGGCAGGCGTCCCCGCACTCTCCTCGCATGTGAGTGAATTCACACCTTTCCTTTTCTTGACAGTACTTATACGATACCGCCACATTTATCGCTTGGTTCAAGAAGACACAGTACATCGGAACCTTGAGCGGTTTTAGCTCGATACCGGCGACGAGTTTGTGTCCAAGATCATGATGTGTGGGTTCAAAGCAGCGCAAGCGCTCGAGCGCGACGTGAGTCACTGACGTGACGCCGCGGTCAAATAGCTTGGTCAAATTCGAACGTTCAACAACGTTAACCTTGTTCACCGTCTCCACCGTCGAGCTCAACATATGAATATGGGTACTGGAATATTCACTTCAGCAGTCTACTTCCACTCTTCCAAACCAGCTCTTTACGCCGATCACGCGTGCATCCTTTCCAATAATGGCACGTCGAGCCTCGGCCTGTGACCCATGTGCAGCGCATCTGTAGATCCCACCACCACAGAGCGAACTGCATAGCTTCGGCATACTTTTCCTTATGTGTCAGACGTCACTTGGTCTATCCGTTTCCCAAGCTGAGTGACCACTCTAGGCCAGATTGGCGACGTCGACGAAAGCTCCGAGGTTAGGGACATACTGGCCCTGCCAAAGCCAGAGGAAATCGAGCTCGAGCAGTCTATCGAGGACAGCCGCTCTACCCGGGATTCGTTTCCCAGAAAACCTGCCTATCTGGAGACTGGTGCAAGAGCAACTCAGCCTGTAAATTCATTCCCACTCCTAAGCTCCGCGATATACCCGCGAACAGTGCTGTATTCGTGTGACACGCACGTTCGAACTTGAAGATGTGCCTGATATGTATCTGACGGAGAAAGTAGTCTCCGAAACTATCCTCCCTGGATCTTCCCAGGTTCCACAAGCAGGAGTGTAGCCCCGAAGTTTCAATAAGACATACTAGTCAAGGGTATCTGACAATCATTGTCATCTCGCACCCAAGTTACATCATCGGATTCGGGGAGAGGGTGGCCGAGCATCGCTTGGATCGCCTGGCGATGGTGTTCGAATAACGGGTACAAGTGCATCAACAACTTCAGCTGGATTACAGTAGATACCATCCTGTTAGGTGCTCTACCCGATTAAGGTCCGTCCTTTAATTTTAACCTTATTTCTTGCTGTCGCTTCTCAACTTATTCCGTTTGAGAAAAAAATACAGTTCGTGTGTCACAACAATGCACCATGACCGATGATGACCACATACGACGAATCAATTGTCCGGTCGTACTTATGTTATGTACGTCGCTCCGTCTTGCGCATGTCTCTGGAAAGCGATTATCTCACTGGAGGGCAAATAATAGTCAATGATCATGAGAATCATGAGAGCACACCGCGGATCAACCTTTGGACGGCCAATGCCAGTGCTTGGTCAACAAGACAGTTGTTGATAGTTGGTAGTCTCGGCCACGCGCAAGTCATGTATCCCCTTACATTGACCGCGAGAATCACAGTCATTGCAAATCTGGCCTTTGTTTCCGGAATACTGTATGAACCCTCATACGTTCTGATGGACTGCAGACGTCAGAGTCGGTGTAATTCAAGCCGTCATGATGCGTGAACGTTGAACATGCATCCGCCAAATTCAACAAGTCTCACATACGGGTCGAATGGCCGGTGACCTTAGATGTGTCCTGGACATGGAGCAGATCCTCTCAGAAAAAAAGAAGGCAGGAGCAGGAGCCGCGTCTTTCCATCGGGATCTAATGGAAATGGCGCACGCCGGCGCCTCCTCTCGACGCAGTGGACCGTACTCATCAGAAGGTATCATGGATGATCAGGAGTTCCATAAATAAAAGATGCTACACAAACGATGTGACGAAGGCAGAATAAAAGGTCTACGGAAAGAGGCGCTCCTCGACGGTATCCTCGCCCTTCTCCGACCTCTCCAGATCGGCCAGCAGCTCCCGCCGCAGCCACCCCTCGTTCACCGTCGGGAACACTACCCGGTCCTCCTTCATCAAATGCAGAACGGCGACGACCCAGTTCTGGCAGTCCCAGTTGAGGTCGTTACGGATGACCTCGATCATGCTGATCCTCCGGGACAGCCACTCCAGGGCGTCTGGGGCGACCCAGCCGACGTGCAGCCGCCGCGGAGGTCGACGGATCGCTCGAAATCCGTGATGTCCTCCACGACGTATGTGAAGGTGTCAGAGTTGCCCCTCAATTCGAAGACTCTTCCGACGAGCCGCGAGTGGAGGGCAACGAGGGACCAGTGTTCGGTCCGTCGACGGTGGCCCACCAAATTGTATTGTGCCACGATCAGCGGAATAAGAGGTTGTTTCTGGGACATGGCTGGGCGGAGAGTGCATTTGGTAAGGGAGGAGAGGACCATTGACGGATAGTACTCACTGACTGTCACAGAGAATCTTTTGATGTGAGTAGGTAGGGCTGATAACTGCAACAACTTGCAAGAGATGATGCGCAATGGCGAACATGGCGCGATTCGGTGGTCCTTAAATGCAGGACAGCTCGATAGTATGGCAGAACTTTTCCCTTTCCTGAGTCGCGGATAGTGAGGTTAAGTGGTGCTCAGAAGAACCAGACACGTACCTAATTCACGTCCAAGATCTGCTGGATGATCGGCACAAAAACAAGGTGTTTCGCTCCGCGCGCCTCACCGAGAGCGCCAATATCTGAAGCGAATAGCATTATGACCAAGTCTTCCGCTCCAGGAGGTAATGAGTATGATCTTGGCAGCCATGCAATCTCCGGGACCATGAGGAAGGAATGGGACGCGGAGAACATTAATGTAGGTTGATCCGTCGATACCTGGCCGTTCCTCCGACGCAGATGGAAATACGGGTACTTGTTGTTGATTGCTGGGTAACGTTAGTCTTCCTGCCAAGTAGCCTTTTTTCCAGGATTGTCACCGCCCACGCTCGCAAGATGCCGTAAATGATATCGTCCCCCGCCACGATATAGTACTAAGTAAAGGACCCTACGAAGGAAAGCGTTCCGAGTCGGTCGAGGCCAGCACCACCACAGAGACGATCTTCCTTCAGTGGCAAGTCAACGTTATCCCAGCTGCCACCGAGACTTTTGGGGCGACTTCGGAATGAACCGAGTGATGAAGAGGTATGGATTCAACCATCTCTGGAAAATGGACGGGCGATAGCAAAGCAGCGTGGGTCAAGCACGAGTACTTATCGTCAGATCCACAAGGCGGCGGCCGCCACTATATGAATTCTGAATGCCAGCTGGCGGAGATAGCTGGATCTACAGGGCAAGGAGGAAACAGCTGGCACCGAGGAAGAACTGTGATAATTGGAAAGCTGCCCTTGTTTCATTCAGGTCGCCGCACTGTATGTCTGTTGAGCTGTAAGATCGAGGGAAATCAGGTGTCAAATAATCAACTCAGGTCCTGCACCGTTCCGCATCGCCGCACGACTAGAGATTTATTCATCTTGTATAAACCCCTGATTTCAGTCGAATTGCAATGTACACGCTAGAAGCAGCGTAGTTATTGCCAAGAGCGCCGAAGATATTGCTTCGTGAGCTTGTCAATGCGCCAGGTCGGAAATGAAACAATAAAAAGCCTCCAGGAAGGCTAGCGCTTGATGACAAGACCAAAGCTTCCGGAATCAATCAAAAGTGACGCTGGAAAGTTCGCAAAAGATAACCGTATGCAATAGGCCTTGGACGACAGAGAGCGAAGCTCGAAAGATGAGATGACCGTACAACGAGGAGAAGATGACGGCGATGAAGGGAACCCGATAAGGGAACCAGTCTATACGCGCAAACAACCGAGCCCGACATCTCCATTCAATCATCCCGACGTCCAGTGCCTCTGAGCTGGGCGTCTTCAGTATAGACCACGATGGATGCTATACGGGTCTCGAAGGTATGCCAGCATCCTTGGAAGCTACCAAGACACTAAGACTTGGGCAGGTGTCCGGCGTTCTTTGTAGTAAATCCAGCAAGACCCATGCCGGCACCCTCCACCTTACCGCCCACCATCTCATTTTCTCTTACAACGACAATGTAGAACCGGAGATGTGGGCGAGTATCTCGCTGACGGTGCCGGTGCTCTCATGCTGAATATGCTGTGGTCATGGAACAGGTACCATATCCCTTAATAGCTCTCGTGACACGCCTGCCGCAAACCTTGAGCGGCCAATGTCCCATCACCTTCCGGTGTCGGACATTCGAAACATTCTCCCTTTCAGTTGAGAAGGACAATGATGCAGGGGATGTGTTTGAAAGCATCAAAGAGTTGACTGTTGCCAGTGCGTCTCCATTTGACTATATTGCTCGCTCGCGGCGCTCAGGAATGTCTTACAGTGTCCGTCTTCCAACTCTACGCATTTTTTTACACCCCGAAACCCCCACTCACTTCTGACAATGGCTGGTCGCTGTACTCTCCTCGAGAAGAATTTGGCCGCATGGGTGTTGGTATTCGTTCAAAAGCGTGGCGATTTACCGACATCAATAAAGACTACTCCGTACGTCTCAAGCTCTCCTTTCTTCCAAGATTACCCATCTGTAACAACCGTTATTTTCATGTAGTTTTGCTCCTCTTATCCGGCTCGTATGGTCGTGCCCACCCGAATAAGTGACACAACCTTGCAGTATGCGGTCAAGTACAGGAGCAAAGGCAGAATTCCAGCTTTGACTTATCTACACTGGGCTAACTATGTAGGTCTACATGTCGTCATCATCTTCTATAACGATCTCAACAATTCATTAGGGCAGTATCACAAGATCCAGCCAGCCGATGGTCGGATTGACGAATGCACGGTCCATACAGGATGAAAAGCTAGTGGAAGCCATCTTCCAGTCGCACTACTCGCCTGACTCGCGCGCGTCTACTGCACCCATATTTGGCGCTACTGCGACCAATATGATCGTTGACGCACGGCCCACCACGAACGCCGTCGCTAATACTGCCAAAGGCGCCGGGACGGAAAACATGGACCACTACAAGGACTGCAAAAAGGCGTACCTCGGCATCGACCACATCCATACGATGCGCGAGTCCTTGGCGAAGGTGGTAGAGGCGCTGCAGGAGAGCGAGGTCCTCACTGCTACCGTCACACGCGATATACCCGGTACCGGCGCGATGGCCCTGCCTGTAGATAGGCAGGCCCTTCGACGGTCAGGCTGGCTTCGCCACATCTCCGCAATCCTTGAAGGAACGCTTGTGATCGTTCGCAATGTTCACATTAACTCCTCACATGTCCTTATCCATTGTTCGGACGGATGGGATCGCACGTCGCAACTTTCCTCAATATCACAGCTCTGCTTGGACCCATTCTATCGCACGATACGCGGTTTCCAGATCCTCGTCGAAAAGGATTGGGTCAGCTTTGGGCATAAGTTCTTGGATCGGTGTGGGCATCTCTCGTCAGAGAAGTTCTTCGTCGCGCCTGTCGAGAGCTCCGGCTCTGGCGGTGGTGCAGAAGCAGCTCAAGCGTTCTTCGCGTCTGTGCAGAACCGCTTCGCGTCGAATCATCATATCAAGGAGACAAGCCCCGTCTTCCACCAATTTCTCGAAGCCGTGCGCAATATACAACGGCAGTTCCCCGAGCGCTTCGAATTTAACGAGCAATTCCTCCGGCAATTACACTATCACCTCTACTCCTGTCAATTTGGTACGTTCTTATTCAACACCGAGCAAGAACGCAGGACTGGGGACCCAGCACCTTGTAATCGGACCGTGTCTGTCTGGGATTACCTTAATTCAGAATCTCGGCGATCCGAATTCTTGAATCCCTCTTATCAGCCTGAGCTCGACGATCCTACCAGCAGGTTGCCAAAAGCCGATCAGGGAGTGCTCATCCCCAATCCGAGGGACGTCCGTTTCTGGAATGAGCTATACGGGAGGGGAGACGAGGAGATGAACGGCCGCTTCGTGGCAGCACCGATTCAGTCGGCCATGGAAGTCCTCGCGCCTGTGGAAGCTGCCAGTGACGATCCTGCATTGTTCAGGGCTGCGACACCCACTTCAACCCACCCACCTCCGTCCCCCGTCATCTCTCCACTTCCTGCTATATCTCTGACGACATCTGCATCTGCATCTGCACCAGCATCGACCTCTGCATCCAGTAGTGCGTCAGCGACCGAGCTTGCAGCTCGCGAGAGAAGTCCTTCCCCGTATCTGCAGCCTTTTTCCAGCTCACCAGGACCCTCATCTCGCCCTCGTCAACCACCTCCACGGCCATCCCCTCAGGACTTCTTCGCCAGCACCAGCGGCGTGAAGTCCATCTGGGGCCGGCTCTCCTCCAGCGCAACCACTGCGTTCTCCTCTGTACAAGACGCGTATGGCGGGCTCGCGAAGGACTTCCGCGTAATGAGCGTTGCCCCGCCCGCGTCGTCCCCGTCGGACTTATCGAAGAACCTCGGGTCTAAAGGCATGTACATGGAAAGGAATTCTGCTTTGTACCTGCGTTGGCGCATGTTGAGCTATTTAGCAGCGGGAGTCGGGGTATACTCACTTCTCCGGAATGTTGTGGGGAGATACGACCGCCGGGATCTGGAGAATTTGGCCGGTCAAAGGCCGGCCTTGGAAGAACGGGTCGTCTCGTGTGTGCAGCGCCATGCTCGCTGCGAGGTTTCCGCCAGAGGAGGTCCCACGGACTACGAAGCCTTTTGACAGATCAGCGCTGAGGAGCGTAGTATTTTCGGCAGCCTTGCCGTGCGGAACATTCAGGGTTCGAGGTGAGGGACTCAACAAGAAAAGGTCTACGCACCCATTTCAGCGCGGCATAAGAATCGTTATGAGGAATCGGCCAAGGAAATTCGGGGGAGAGGCTGCGATAAAAGCAGAATAGGTGTGGTCGATCCAACACGTAACTGAGGGAGACGCATACCGGTAATCCACGTCCATGACAGAAACCTGCTGCTCGACACACGCTTGCTGCAACGAGATTGTGTCTACCTCAAGGCCGCCTACGAAATAGCCTAGGAATGCGATAATCATAGTTAATCGTACGGCTGAAGAGATCAAATGCCGGATCACACGGACCTCCCCCATGATAATTAACGAGAAACGGGAAGGTACCAGGGCTTCCTCCCGTTGGCGTGGGAATCATGCATCTCACAGTAATCTGGCCGCCGTCAACTGGCACCTTGTGCTCCTCAACGCGAAGTTCAGATTCTAAACAATTCCAGTCATCTGAGCTTCAAACTGAGCAAGAAATAGAAGGCTCACCAGGAGGCAGAAGAGCTTTGTCACGCTCGTTTAGCATCTTGATCAAGCCATTGAAGCGTTCTCGCCTGAGCTGAATATCATCCGTAGGTTCAGGCGGCGGTACGTTTGCAGCGGCCTTCGCAAACTCGGGATCCACGATGGAAAGATGGGCGTACTGCGACATGATCGAATGTCCCAGGATGGGGTCAGAAATAGCATACTAGGACTTGAGACTTGCGCCCATATATGCGCGGGTCTGCCGACCACGAGACCTTGGGAACAAGATGTACTCGGTAAGAGTAGAAGATCCCCTTACCCGCCAGGTTCCCTACACAGGCGGACACGAGAATGGGTGAACACTCTATCATGATGGTCGACGGGTTATAACTCCGACGATCGAGCACGGCGCTCCGATGAACGGTGGAGGTCGGATATTTTCGGGTGATATACGCACCCCGGAGGAGGTCTCCATAATGAAATAAATGAGACGCTTGTCGACCAGGACACCGTATGCGCCAGTGGGATGGTATTAGTCTAATCGAATTTGAAAGTAATGTACCAATCGTCGCAAATCCCAGCTAAACATAGCGAGCTCAGCCGAGTACTTCCAAGGCGGGCTGGACTCACATGCAGTCCCATGGAACTATGAAGCAGCAGGGGGAGGAACCTTCCCTTTGAATCGTTTTAGTAATACCCCGACACCGCGAACCAATGCCTCTTCCTCTTCCTCCTTCGCGTCGGCACACGCGGCCCACCTGACCTTCAGTTTGTCGTCGACCAGATACGTGTAGCCGATACGGCTATTGACCATTCCCAGCTGCTCGCGTACATATTCCTGCAAATAGAGTGAGATATTTAGAGAAGAGAATATAAATAGCCTCGCAAATGCACCATATTCTGTCGCGACACCATGTATGTAGGATGGAGACGATGGGGGATTTTGGACCGAAGGGATGACAGGAAGAGGTGGACGAGGAGAGATTTGAGTATGTTCTCCTGCAGATTGATTTGAATGTATTGGTATGACGGGTGCTCCTGGTATAGCTGATTAACCCGGTCTGTAAATGATGATGCGTGGTACTACAGAGAAATACGGGTCAGTGAAGCCACCACGTCAAGGTCAGACGATCGCAGACACACCTCGGAGATTTTGGTGCTCAGCATAGATATTACAGATATCTTGCCAGCACACATATGCGTCGAATGTACGGGCTGCCCGTTGTCTAGCCTCACACCTTTGATATTCGGAAAATACAAAGCTTTCTGGTCAAGACGTGAATAACAACGAACCGGGAAATGGACAAGGCAACATACGTCTTCTCGAATGAGAACACTCGGAGCCATCCAAGTCTTGCCGCCATGATGCCTCGTCATATGTAGATCATGAAAATATCCTGTAGATGCCACTTTCACTCTGGAGCAAACGTGAGTATTGGCATACGACACCATAGCATCAACAGCGCACTAACAGATGACGCCGCTTCTCTAATTGTTTCTCCTGGTTCAGCATGTCCGCACTTCTCTCTGACAGACTCCGTGCTTTGGTTGTCGGAACGTCGGGAACCCCCAAGGGTCTCTGCAAGGGCGGGATCTCCGGGACCTTTTCGGCATCGTCCTCCTCGAGCTTCACCACGTCCTGCTTTACCTCCTTGCCCTTCTGCTTCACCTCGCCGGTTTGCTGCTTTACGTCCTCACCCTCTCGCTCCACCTCCTTACCCTTCTGCTTCCCAGCCAGCTTAGACTGCGACCCGATCTGCACTCCATGTCGTATGATAGGCTGACGGTTCAATCGAAGTGTCCGTACGCGGTGAGCAGAACGCAAAGCAGAGAGCATTTTCGAGACCGGCTTGGCTCTCTCTGGAATTGAAGCGCGCGTTGCTCGCGGCAATTGCCGTGTTGACGAGCGCGTCTCCGCATCACGTGCGCATATAAATAGCGGCACTCGCGAACAGCCCGACTTCGTTGATTGCTTCCTCTCTCCTACTTACCACCACCATCTCGCTCCTCTGACCCTACATCATACCCAACCACCTACCATTTACTATGGTATGTTGTAGAGTCGTGCAAAATTCACGCATACACTGACATTCAGTCCTTTTCAGAGCGGAAAAGGTACGTCCGTCCGAGGGTTGTGGCCGTGTGAGGATCCATGCTTATATCACGCCCTTCTGCGCAGGAAAGGCTGGAAAGTCTGCGGGCGGCAAGGCGGCCGCTGAGGGCAAGTCGCAGTCGCGGTCGGCGAAGGCTGGCCTCCAGTTCCCCGTCGGCCGTGTACACCGTCTGTTGAAGCGAGGAAACTACGCCCAGCGTGTGGGTGCTGGTGCTCCCGGTGCGTCGAGATCACTGTTGAGTGATGGCATGTGATGTACTGATAACAATATCTCACTGTTAGTGTATCTCGCGGCGGTGCTGGAGTACCTTGCGGCTGAGATTCTGGAGTTGGCCGGCAACGCTGCGCGGGATAACAAGAAACAGCGTATTGTGCCACGTCATCTGCAGCTCGCTATCCGCAATGACGAAGAGTGTGTGCTTAAATTATTTGTTTGGGGCCTTCTGGAGATTGACAAGTAATTGATAGGTTGAACAAGCTCCTCGGAGATGTCGTCATTAGCCAGGGTGGTGTCGTACCCTTCATCAACCCCGAACTGCTGCCCAGTCGATCAAAGTATGCTGGAGATCTTCTCAGACTTGGCTGCTTGCTGACGCGTGTATCAGGACTGGCAAGAAAGAGGGCGCAAGCCAGGAGGTCTAGACGATTTAGACGTGTGCCGTATGGACTTGGTTTATCTCTGGTCCTTGTTGTGTGTTCTGCGCATGCTATTGTATTGTAAGAGTGTATGTTTCTCTACGAGCTTGACATCAGTATACCTTCATATACCTGCCGTAACGTCGCTGAAGTTTCGGATGCCAGATCTGCCTAGGGTCATGATTTGGAACGAAGCAGTTCCAACATGTCGTCTTCCACAAAGGTCGGCATATATATCTATCTGTTCATGATCATCCGCGTGTATCTTGATTTAGAGTAAAAGCTGGGCTTTCAATGGCATCGTCGTACGTTCATCGCATTTCTACTGCCTCTTGTCTGGGCTACAAACAACGATACCATCGTCAGGAGTCCCTCTTCGGCCAATTGTATCTCATTGTGCTTTCCGTATTCTCAGGAGTCCGCCAATTTACCTAACGTCTCCCCCGATCCTTCCAACTTTTGGCCTAGAAGCGATGCAGTGCCACCGTACTTACGACGAAAGCCTATCCACATGCCAACCTTTGGCCGAGTACGAAGCGACTGAATGGCAAGAACTTGCAGCGTCCGATCAAGTCTTCATCCCAGCCATACTTTGATCTTCGAGTCTTTGATTTGTCCACCGCGCCACCCACTACACTCCGTACCTACCAGACCTCCCGGCTCTCAAACTCATCTCGCAAACTCCTGGAAACATGTACGCAAATGTTTATGCGCGAATACCAGCAGTCATTAAGGCTCCATCTGTCGGGTACGAGTCGCATACGGCCCGTTCTCTTTGAGATCATAGTGGACATAAGTACAGCTTGTTGAAAATCTGACGGACTCGAACACTTCCACCGACAACCGCGGCGGGCAGCTTCGGTGGTATTACTTACCACCTGCAGCGGCCAGTGACAGGCTTATCACTTCTGGGCAGCTGGCTTCGTGAACCAGTCCAATAGATTGTAGATAGTAGACTTTGTGAATAGACCTCATAATTGGTCTGATCCGCGGTGTCCACGCACTGCGGCATGTGTAGAAGCCTTTTCTTCTCGAATGAATGCAGTAGAAGCTAGAAGTAGCATGGTAATTAGTCGGCATGGGGTGAAGAACGCCGACATGCAGCTGGCGCATTATTATAATGATCGGCTGTAAAACACCGCCGCGTCGCGCACCGGCGCTTCGTCTTCGTCTCCCTCCATCATCCCCGCCTGCGCTCGTCATGTCCCCCCGAGCCTGACTCACACCCGACACCTCCCAACAAACACCCCAGATCCAGCTAACAATTCTACGCAGTAGACACCAACATTGCAAGTACACTAAACAACCCAGTCTATCTCTATCTACGCTCCGCCCCACCACCCACGCCAGGAGCCCCACCACCAAAAATGGGACACTGGACCTCCCCACCCACCCGGCGCGAGCTCTCGCTCCTCCTCTTCTGCGCCACGCTCTTCATCCTCGCCTACAACCTCGACGC
>SFCI01000284.1:0-26503 GCA_004681135.1 Hericium alpestre | reverse complement strand
GAAGTACTCGGACGCGGCGTGCGTGGTCGGACAGGAGCGGCCGAGGGTGCCGATTGGCTGACATACGCGGGGGAGCTGTGATTGGGCGAGCGGGGATGACGCGGTCAGCCAATGGGAGGGGAGTGGCTGCTCCGCCCGTGCCACCGCGGTGTATATATCCGAGTCGCTCCCTCCTTACTCATGCCCACTTCTCTCGCGCCAACGACCATGTTTCGCTCTACCCTCGCCCGTCCCCTCGTCCGCGCCGCCGCCCCCCGTGCAAGAGTCGCAGCCCGCCCTGTCCTCGCTCGCGCGTACCACGAGAAAGTGATTTCGCACTACGAGCAGCCCAGGAATGTACGTCATGGACCGTGTCGAGACTCGGCCTTTTATCTGATAACTTTTTGTGCACTCTAGGTGGGCTCCCTCCCCAAGAATGACCCCCAAGTTGGCACCGGCCTTGTCGGCGCACCTGCGTATGTCTCTTTCACTTCATACCTCGCTGCTGTCGCCAGCGGCGAGGTCGTCGCTTGGCAACGGCCACTAACTCAGCGCTCCCATACAGCTGCGGCGACGTTATGAAGCTCCAGATTCGTGTCGATGAGAACGGCATCATCTCTGATGTCAAGTTCAAGACCTTCGGATGCGGCAGTGCCATTGCATCCAGCTCGTATATGACCGAGCGTGTCAAGGGCCTTTCCCTGGAGGAGGCTGGCAAAATCAAAAACACCGAAATCGCCAAGGAGCTGGCATTACCACCCGTCAAGCTCCACTGTTCAAGTACGTGCCTTGCGTGTTCAGCGTTGTCGATCAGGTCCTGATCCGTATGTTGTAGTGCTTGCGGAGGACGCCATCCGCTCAGCGATCCGTGACTACCAGTCGAAGCGCTCGTCGATGGCAGATCCGAAAAAGAAAGGCTTCATCGATGTCTCGCAAAGCGTCGTAACCGGCGAGACCGTTGCGACCGCACACCCAGGCGAATCGTAAACGCTTATACCTTTTACATTCGTCGGAGCATACAGGGGTTGTGAGTTGTGGCGTAGTAGTGTACGATGTCCTAGTTTTTCCTTATTCAACATCCTCATAGTTTGCATCTCGTGTATCTTCATACTTATCCACACTGCATTATCCATGCCACATATATTAGCAGCATCTGCCCGTAAGTAAGTACAACATCTTCAACGCAAAGCATCACCACATCTATGTTTTGCTCGAGGTTCCCTTCTGCCCTACGAAAGAGAAGGTCCCGCCTGCGAACCAACGATCGTTCGCTTCCTTGACACGCTGAGCCGCCGCGGGATTCGTCAACTCGAAACCTGTATGCGAGTGAGTTAAACCGCAGATTGAGATAAAGCACGATTGGCACCAACCTTGCACTGGTGTGACAATAAGCGACGACGCCGTCCCAGACGTCTGCTGTGACTGTGCAGCCCGCGTGAGCGCCGCCGTCCGCAGCTTGTTCGCCTTCGACATTTTGGCTGCAGAGCCAATTCATGTAAGCCATCACACAGAATAGCTGCAGCGATGCGAGACACGCACCACTCGACNCTNCGCCTCGCCCATGCTCGCCCGGACCTTGCCCGTGGACACCCCGATCATGCCCAACCCCTTTGTCTCATCGAACGCGCCGACCTCTTCCTCCGCCTCGCCGAACGCCATGCGGTTCGACAGCTTGCGGAGCTCCGTCTGCGCATACGCCTCTTTCGCCTTGCGGGCACTATGTCGCAAGTCAGTTAGATGCGGTCGGGGAGATTGAGCGAAGACCCATGCTTACCGCTTTCCACCGCGCCGCTTCTTCGGCCCCTCGTTCGGGATGGGGAGGGCCTTGGTGACTTTAGAGGGCGGAGGGGCGGTCAATCTTTCCAGGTGCTTCTCGATCTTGTCGCGCAGTTCCTCGCCGTAGCTACCTGTTTCAAAGCAGTGTCAGTTCAATTTGACGCATACATGCGGCCGAGGGATCGTACCGTCTCTGCGCTTTCGTTCGAGGTCCATCCGCGCGGCGAGCACCGACTTCGCGCCCATTGTCCGCTGCATCTTGAGCTGGTGCTCGGACGGCGTGTGCTGCACGAGATCGGACTGGTAGACGAAGCCGGTGTGGCGGCGCGCCGTTGCGGTTGAGAATCCTGCGGTGATCTTTCGTTGTGCTCCCAATAGCTGCAGGGGCACGTTAGTATCACCCAGCAGATGGCCGTTGTAAAGAAAGGGGACGCACATGCACGTTGCAGGCCGGCATCTTAGCGAGGCCGTTCAGGCCGCCTGCGACACCGAGCAGCTTGGCTGCTGTGGTAGTGCCGACGATGGCAGACAGGTTGGGCGCGAGGATATTCATCCTCGAGCTGACATACATAAATATCTGGAAGAATGGATTTAGCAGAGAGCAACGAGGGATAGAAGATGAGCTCGTACCTTCTTACGGGTCTCCTCTAGCCGGTCAGCGAGATCACAAGCCTTTTCCACGGCCTTCCAGCTTGCTTCTGGCAAAGGTTGGCCGGAGGTCGTTGTTGCTGTGACAAGTACACTCATGATGATAGCAGGAGGAAGGACGCCTTGAAGTTCTACTTTCGTCGGATCCTATGAGAAAGCAGAAAGTTAGACGCCTTGCCGTATTGGCCTACTGAACAAAGACCCACCTCATGGTTCGCCAGAATGCGGACAGACCGGATGTACATCGTCGGGTCCGCAACGAGCTGCTCGAGTTCGGGGAACTTGGGGGCATAATGGTCTCGGATGAACTAAATGCAAGCACAAACGAAGAGAACATCAATACCTGGTCTATCCGACAAGGAGCGGAACATTTGCCTTCTGCACGAGGAGGATCTCGTTGTCCACGTCCACCGAGAGGTTGTTCGCCTGCACAATCACGTTGTACTCCGGGTTCGAGTGCGCGGGCAGCGCCATCGCCTCCGGGGACGAGGGGTGCGCCTGGTACTTCTCGATTTCCTGTAGCAGAGCGCGCGCACATGTTAGTCAGACGGAGAGGACGAGGAAAGACGGAGGGCGCACCTTGAGGATATCGGCCATCCGCTTGCTGCCCTCCAGCTTTGCGATCTTCCGCACGTCGTCGACCCCGCCGAGCTCCATCCGCTGCACCTCCTCTATGTCCAGCTCCTCCGCAGGCCTTATGCCGCCCTCGAGCACGAGCCCACCGACTTCCTTCCCCTCAGCCTGCTCTTCGCCCTCGGCCTCCTCCTCACCCTCAGACATCTCGACATCTGAACCTGATGCTTTACGCTTGAGGCCGTTTGTGGGCGCTGGAGCCGGCTCAGGCTCCTCGTCTTCCTTGTAATCCTCGCCAGTGTCCGAGAGACCGTCGAGATCGGCCAGCAGCTCGTCTGCGAGTCCGCTCATGGTAATTGGAAGTGAGGGTGGGACTTGTAGCAGGGACAGTTGCTCGGTGTCGTAATTCGCTTCGATATGGTCGAGCAAGTTGAGGTCAGAGCTGCAGTCTGCTGCAGTGCACCGCGAAGTCCACCAAGCACGTGACCTCATCTGAGCGTCACGTTAGCGACACGCGCGAACTGTGCTCACAAATTTCAAGACCATTTGAGGCTTTCGTGGAATCAAAATGCGAATATTCTACGTCTAGGTAATATAAAGCAAAGGTACAATCAAACGCGAGGACTTCGGTGCTACTCTACAGCCAACAAGGACGCCCCGCCATCGTGGGTGATGCGTTTGCGCGTCCGCACCAGTATAAATCGACGACCAAATTGGCCGAGGACACGTTTGGGCTTGTTGTCACCGTCGCTGTCCTGTCCCTTTACAGCGGCAGTCTGAAAGATGCACAGTCCCGATGGTGCCAGGACGATCGCCTCGCCGGTCTGACATGCATTAATCAGCTGTGGGGTACGTTGGCTCTGGAGAAGGATCTACTGCTCACCTTCAGCTGGACGACCTTGTCGAATGTGTCGTCACCAGAGAGATCGGATGACACGTGTTTCCCGAGGTGATCCCACCATGCAGACGACGAGAACCTATGCAAAATGACGACGGAGCATAGGTCGATGAACACCGGCGGGATGATTGTCGGCTCTACACAAAGCTAAGGTCAGTGGAAAGACACGCGTATATTGTTATACAGCGCACCTTGTGTGCTGATGATGACCCGCATAGACATGTGTCTTTGCTGGCGGATGAGCGTCAGTAACGCATTCGTAAGCCCTGAGGACGTTCGAGTTTGGGACAGGTACTAAAGGCATGGTGTTAAATCCTCTTCGTACTCGGACAATCACGAGGCGTACCTTGTGGGCCTCGTCGACGACAAGAACCTTGCCTGTATCGACCTTTGCTCGCTGGAAGAGACGGAGGACGATCTCGAACAGAGCGCACGCTTTTGGCGCGTCGATGAAGGGGTCCGACAGATCAATGATCGTGATCTGCCCTTTCTTGAATCGAGGGCTGGGAGCCACGCGTGTAGAACTCCTGGGTTCCAAGAAGGTCTGCAGAAGCTCCATCCGCTGCTGCAACATGTCCTGCTGTATAGGAGTCATCGTTGACTTCTTACTCTCGAGTGTTCTCATGAATGCGGCATAGCTGTAGTCTTCGCCTAGATTTCTGAGGATCCCCTGGTGTGGAATATCAGAAAGCTGGTCCACCGGTGATAAATGATGGTACCCACCATTACTGTCTGCATGTACAATGGTGCAGAGTCCGATGAGCTGATCGCCATCATGGACATAAAGGCAGCTGCATCGAGCTCAGATTCGGCAAAGAACAGCCCTTTAACGGTTATATGTCTGCCCAGGGGCGCGTAGAGCTTTTTCATGCGCTTGATGGAGGACGGCGACACATAGACACAAACGCTGGGCACCTGAACTCCGACTCCCGGCAAAGCCGATATCCCAACATGTGCAGCCTCGCACGGGCGTGCGGCCTCGCCTGTCTCACCAAAGTGTAGAACCAGACCAGATAATGGGTTGACGAGCTCGCCTGTTGCCGGGATGTTGGGGACAAACATGTTTTCAAGCATGACGGAGACAGTGTGCGACTTTCCGGAACCTTGCACACCACAAACGATGGTAGAGAGCGGTGCGTTCTTGGGGCTCGCAGTGAGTTACCTTTATATAAGGAAGAGGGAAGAAGGATGCTCACCGTATTCAGGTAGAGTCGACCATCATCGTAGGAAGGAATCTGGTCGCCTTTGGACCTAAGTTATATTAAACTATAAACGGGAAAAGAAACTAAGCTTTGGCTGACTGGACGTTAAGAACTTTTCCAAGTACGCCGTACTGCGGTATGTCGTCTTGAAGGCCACCTTCAGTATACGCTTCCCGTGTAAGGATGGGGGTAGTCTTTATCTCGTGGCCACCTTGAGCGAACTGGTCGGCCACAGCGCCTCCCAGCAACCAGAACTCTTCCTGTCATTCGTGCGTCAGCCTGACAATCAACCGCAACAATGAAAGGTGGAATACCGCTTTCTCGTCGTGCTCTGCATCCTCACTTTCAGGTGTAGAGCTTGCAGATGCTACTTCCTCGGCGTTGCTATGTATCGAACTGTCATCACTGTCATCGTTGATGGGAATCTGTACGAAGCAACACTGGCATCAAGAGAATGTCAACAAGGAACTGCAAATAACTGACCGGGATAGCCATAACGTCGTTGATGGCACTACGAGCGGGAGTGTCTGATGCTTAGTAGGATTATCGACTGCGATGCTTTAAGTACGTTTTCGACGCTGGTTCGGTCGAAAAGTTGAGAGGGAAAAGAAGAAAGCCGCGTGAAAGCAAAAGAGACGCGCCATACGACAGCTGTTCGAGAAGTTTACATCACACTGCGCATGGAAGACGAAGACACAGAGCGCCGACTGCTGTAGACAGGAAACCCTGAACTATTTGGACCAGCATATCGCATGAAACAGAGCTGTCATTTTACGAACGATGTACTGGAGAGTGCCTGCATTCCGCAGCGCGCAGTGACACGAGGCGGATTCATTTGCTCATGAGATCTGCGCGGCAATCCTCAGGATCGGCTTGTTCGGTAATGCGGCTGCATGGGGATTCTCGAGATGGATTTAGACTGAACAAAACACAGTGACAGAAGAGATCAGTTAATGTGCACCGTGGAGGACACGACGGACGATTACAAGCTTGCTGCGGCACCGCGGCGGCGCGCATCGACGTCGGCGCGTCGCGTGATCGCGACTCTTCATTTTCCGATTTCGTCGATTGCTTCTTACCTGCTACCCACACATCCCTACCCATTTCCTATTGCATTCGAGAGAAACTGCAGCATGGCGCTCTTCGAAGTCCCAGGATGGAGCGTTCCGTCTGCGCCAGTCACTGATGCGCACTCCAAGAAGCGGAAGCGTCCAACAAACGATGACCCCAACAAGATTCGCTCCGCCGAAGTGAACGTGGAGAAACTTATCCAGAAGCTGGGGAAGAGCGCGGATGGTGCGCAGTCGCGAGAAAAGGGTGGTCAGAAGAAAAAGAAGACTAAGCACGAGGCTGCTGAGCGTCGGCCTGCGGAAAAGAAGGAGCAGCGGAAAGGCGGAGGGGAGCCGGCGAAGGTGTCTGATGGGAAGGTAAACCAGAAGGGGCAGAAGAAGGAGAAACCGAAGAAAGCTGGCGACGCGGACAGCAAAAGGCCTGACGCTACATCGACAAACAGCTCGCATTCAAAACGCAAAGGCAAGGAAGCAAGCACAGAGAAGGGCAAGCAGCATGATAAGCCGGCAGCTGCAGCCGCGCCCGTGCAAGCTACGTCGACCAAGTCTACTTCAAATCTTACAAGTCTGCAGAGCGGTATGATGCAAAGCTTGGATGGAGCTCGTTTCCGGTATGGCGTCTTCCACTTGAAATGAAGATCTGAGCTTCACTCCCATCTCAATCAGGTGGATAAACGAGGTTCTGTACAAGTCTGACAGCGCCCATGCTCATAACTTGATGCGCGAGGATCCGTCCGTCTTCCAAGAGGTACGTTTCATGCGATCTATGTCTTTGATATATTCTAAAGGGCGAACACCCCCAGTATCATAAGGGATTCCGACACCAGGTTGAGTCATGGCCCTCCAACCCCGTTTCCCATTATATATCGGTCCTATCGTCCTATCCCTCGAAGACCGTAATCGCTGATCTCGGGTGTGGTGAAGCGGCCCTAGCTCGCGCACTTGTACCAAAAGGATTCACTGTCCTCTCATTCGACCTGGTTTCAGATGGCTCGTTCATAATCGAGGCCGACATTTTTGGTCGACTACCACTTCCGGGAGCGGAGGATGGGGATGACGACGAAGAAACGGCCGAGGGAGTGGGCCAAGTTGTGGACGTCGTGGTTTGCGCACTCAGCTTAATGGGGACCAACTGGCCCAACTGCATTCGAGAGGCATGGAGGATATTGCGGCCTGGGTACGCAGCCAAGCTCACGATATCTCATCCTTCCAGGGCACTCATGCACTTTCTTAGCGGTGAGCTCAAGATCGCAGAGGTCGCCAGCAGGTTCAAGGACAAAGATGAATTCACCTCTCTTATCTCGTCCTTCGGTTTCCGTTCGAAGTCAACTGTGAGCGTAATATTCTGGAACATTATACCCTCACCACTGACGCTGACCGATTATAGGATGATCGAAATTCACATTTCTCGTTGTTCGAGTTCAAAAAAGTAGCCAGAAAGCCGTTGTCAGAGAAGGAGTGTCAAGGATTACTTTCTCGAGGTCATATTCTAAAACCTTGCGAATACAAGCGGCGCTGAGATTCACTAATGAATGAGATATGTTTCGTTTTTGACATGACATGGCACTCTCTTTTACATGTTGAGGACGTCTTCCGGTCTGCTTTCCATTCGATGTGCGCCAAATGTGCGCAGCCAAAGCGTTGGCGCGTGGAACGAACAGACCTTCCGGATTCGGATGTCAGGGAGGGCTTATCGAGAGTGGCGGCCTCCTGCCCAACTCCTGCACCACACCCGCACAATCTCAAATATCCTCTCGCACTTAGCCGTTTAGTGCTCTCATCGTCATGGCCCCTAACCTTCACGTATTGTCACATCCATTGGTCGGCGCGCGGCTATCAAAGCTGCGACAGACGTCGACGACGTCTAAAGAGTTTCGTGAGGTCCTCTATCAGCTTACTGAGTGCTTAGGCGCATCCGATATCTAACAGAAAACCATAGGGCATCCACGATATCAGCTTCATGCTTGGCTATGAGGCGAGTGGAAGTCTCGAGCAAGTGACCTTCGAAGGCGTAAGTCGGGCGATCTCCCCACGATCGCGTGCTCATGAGCATACAATGGCAGCGAACTCCCGTTGGCCAATTCACAGGCTCTGCTGTCAAGCCAAGGATAGGACTCACGCCCATCTTGCGTGCTGGCCTGGGCATGACTGATGCCCTGCTCACGCTGTTCCCGTAAGTTGTGTCCTCCTCACGTTCTCATGACATCGCCTAATCAGTCACGAATCCAGTGAAGCGCCCGTATACCACCTTGGCCTCTACAGAGAACAAGTCAGCTTACAACCCGTAGAATGTGAGTGGATCGTTAATGGTGACGCGAGCTAAGGGTTCACCTTCGCGTTATCTATCAGACTATTCCAAGCTCCCTGCCAACCCGCCCATCGATGTCGTATACCTCCTCGATCCACTTATTGCCACCGGTGGAACGGCAGTGGCAGCGCTACACATGATCAAAGACTGGGGTATTCCGGGTATGTGCCTTCGACCATCTTGTGTTCCCTGTGCTGAGCCGTCGAGTTGGTGAATAGTTTCGAATGTCAAGGTTCTTTGCATCCTTGCGTCTAAACAGGGACTGGAACATGTGGAGGCTGAATTCCCAGGGCTTGAGGTGAGCATTGCGATGGAGTTGCATAATTGCCGAGACTGACGAGTCGCATAGATCTGGGCAGCTGCTGTCGATACGGAGTTGACTACTACCGGGCTGATATCTCCTGGACTGGGTGATACGGTGCGTCAAGCAATATTTCGGTATAGTTCGTCTTCTAATGTATCTGTAGGGCGACCGCCTGTACAATACTGTCAAACCCTAAAGGAACGGAATCCGGGAAGAGCGAGCAAAGTCGCTCGTAGGCTTTCACCTACAGGAAGGTTTGGCACGGTGGCCGCATTGCCAGTACCGTTAGATGATACATGTAATAATGTACAATAATGATGAACAAGTTTCCTGCGGACCTCGAGGAAAGATACGTTCAATCTGGAGTCGGCGACGCAACGCGTCCGGAGTTCGGATGTCCGCATCCCGCTGGGCGCTCAAGACACGGTCACGTGCTTCTGGAAACGTGCGAATTGCACCATCAAATTACGGCATGGCCTGATCGATTGAAATGGAGCTTTTCCTCTTTTTTTTTTCATGGCTTCTTCCTCTACGCAGCGAGCTCGTCTCTTCCTCCTCTTCACCCGCCATGACCGTCGATAACTCGACGCCGTTGTCGGCCTCGACCACATTGACGCCGCCTTCGCCTGACCCAGACAGTCTTTCGCCGTCCGAGGTACTCAAGATTGTGACCAAGCCTGCCCTCGCAGCCTCGGAGGTGATAGAACTCGTTTCCTCGCGCTCTGCATCTACCTCGACAGTTTTCATTTATGACCTCGCAGAGCAAGTAGGCTTCGGCTCGCTAGCCAAGTCCTGGGCTCAGACGGACGCAGCGTCTGCTCCCGTCATCTCGCTGCAGACCAGGGCGGGTGCTGGTTTGAGTTTGGTAGGCCGGCTTTCGCAGGGCACTAGCAAAGATGCAGCAAATGGCTCCGTTCTCACAGCATACACGACGCCTACCGGACTGGCAGAAATGATACCATCCCTTACGTATCTGCCAGAACCGACCCCATCCAGCAGGCTCATCCTTCAAATACCTACCGTCACGCCTGTCGGGGAAAAGTTTGCTCTTTCGCCGACGTTATCGCCTTTGAACCCGGTCCTGTCCATTTTGCCCGACAGTTTCACTGTCATCCTGTCGGCCACCCCCCAAGAGTCCGTTGACCTCGCTGTCGCTGCCTACAGACTCCCGAGTCACGTCATCCATCTTTTCGACCATCATAGTTCCGCTCGTGAGCTCGGTCGTTTGAATATCCCCGAGTTCCCTTCGAAGCACGAAGTGGGCGAGAGTGTCGAGCAGGTCTTGCAGGACGCAGGTTACAGTCATTTTGATTATACAGGTGACAAGGAGGCAAGCACCGTCCTGGTCGCGCTCAATGGCTCTTTGGCTTTGGCGGCGCAGGCTATTGCCAACCGCACTACCGGCCTTGGCGTTCTTACCGTGCGCGTACTACGACCGTGGAACGAGGAGGCGTTTAAGGCCGTCCTGCCGTCGAGTGCCGTCCACATCCATGTTCTGGACGATGTAGCTGTTGGCAGCTCTCAGGGTCTCCTATACGTCAGCGTCTTCAGCACTTTGCTGGACCCCTTGTCGCCGGGACCCAAGGTGCATGCCCAGGCCCTATCGCCGTCGCGTACCCAAGGATTCTTCAAGACCCCGTCGTCATTCATCCAGTTCCTCTCCAGCTTACTTCCCACTCCGTTGGACAGTTCAGTATCTTTGGAGCCGGCGACGAAGATCAAATTATTGTTTTTCAGCAGTCCTGGCTCACCGTTGTCGAGCGTCCCGGAGGTGGTCGAGACAACATTCCTTAGTGGCTCGTCCATGACTTCCCGTTTCCTTACAGAGCACGACGTCTTCTCCAGACCAGGAGGCATAACTGCCGATCGCCTGCTTCTTTTACCCAAGGATGCGCCTCCCGAATTTGTGCCCCTGCCGTTGACCGTCCCTATCTCAGACAACAGTAAAGGCGTTTCGACTTTCCTTGCCGTCCTCGACCAGACGCTTCTGAAGTTTCACTCCCTTCTTATCCACGCGCAGCCAGGTTCGCTGGTCCTTGTCGCTTCGAATTGGACTGGCCCCGAGTTGGTGTCCAATCTTCACTCGGACGTCATCAAGCTGGTCAAGGAGCGTAATCTCCGTTTGTGCATGATAGATGCGACGGGTATTGCAACGCAGCTAGCTGGCGCTGAGGGTCGTTTGCATAGTTCCTTGCAGCGCATCGCGGTCCATCTGGCGTTCCTACGGTTATATCTTGGCACAGCTGCGAGCGAGGCAGCGGTCTTGAAGATCGTGAAGGACACATACCCCGAGGCGCTCCGGAGCCTGGACCTTGTCAAAATCAACGCCCGTGTATGGGCCGGGCTTGTTGAGGTGGATGTGTCCGGAGTGCCGGAAAAGTCTAGCGATGAGCATGAGGCGGCTCTGAAGAATTTCGAATTCAACGCAATTTCCGTGTCGATGGAGAACGGCGAGACGATCGTCAATGGCGCGCGGCTTGCTTCCTGGCACGATGCAGCGAAACATTTAATCTTCCCTGCCCCTTTCGATGTCCCTCGGGAGCCTGCCCCCGAAGGCGACGAATTCCCTCAGATTCCGTCCCTTCGCCCTGAACTTCCAGAACGCACATTCCTTGTCACTTGCTCCGTCAATCGTCGGCTGACGCCGCAAGAGTACGGTCGCAACATCTTCCACTTGGAGTTTGATACGTCGGGGACCGGCCTCAAGTACTCTATCGGCGAGGCTCTTGGTGTACACGGGTGGAACGATGAAACGGAGGTTCTCGACTTTTGCAGCTTTTACGGCGTGGACCCGAACCGTCTCATCATGATCCCTGTGCCCGGAAGCGATAAGAAAGTCTATACGCGTACGGTTTTCCAAGCCCTGCAGCAGCAGATCGACCTCTTCGGCAAGCCGCCCAAATCGTTTTACTCCGATTTGTCTGAGTATGCGACGCTCAGCTCGGACAAGCACGCGCTGCAGTTCATCGGTTCACCCGAAGGCTCCTCTACGTTCAAGAAGCTATCCGAAAAGGATACCGTGACATTCGCGGATGTGCTGAGGCGGTATACCAGCGCTCGCCCCGGCATCGAAGTGCTTTGCGAGTTGATTGCCGACATTAAGCCTCGTCATTACAGCATCGCCAGCGCTCAGAGCGTAGTCGGTGATCGTGTTGATCTATTGGTTGTCACTGTTGACTGGATGACGCCTTCTGGCGAGTTGTATTCCCTAGCATCTTTCGCGACAGCTGCTTACGCTTGGACATTTAGGATCCCCTCGCTACGGTCAATGCACTCGTTACCTTGCTAACCTCAAGATCGGCCAGAAGGTGACGGTCTCCATCAAACCGAGCGTCATGAAAGTGAGAGCCGTTTCGGTCCCAGTTCAGGGCAATATGTTGACTTTTGTCCGTATCAGCTCCCGCCCGACAATACCCAACCGCTTATCATGGCTGGTCTCGGTACTGGCGCAGCGCCATTCCGTGCCTTCCTCCAGCATCGCGCAATGCTCTTCGAGCAGGGAGTACCTGTTGGTCCCGCCTACTACTACTTCGGCTCTCGTCACCAGTCGCAAGAGTATCTGTACGGTGAAGAGGTGAGCCTACTTTCCATCGATTCCCTTATATGATGTGAAACATACCACGTCTCCGAGCCTCGGGCGATGCGGAGAATGTATATAAAACAAACTAAGAACAGCCAGCTGATCCTTCTTATCTGCCTCGTTTCCGTCGAAGAATTGCAGTGCTGACACTCCTGTCCTCTGCAGATTGAGGCATTCATCGCCGACGGCATCATCTCCAAAGCGGGTCTGGCCTTCTCGCGCGACACAGCGAAGAAAGTTTACATCCAGCACAAGATGCTCGAGGATGCCGAAGACCTTGCACGCATGCTCCGGGTGGAAAATGGCGTGTTCTACCTCTGCGGCCCCACATGGCCCGTGCCGGACGTGTACGAGGCGCTCGTCAATGCTCTGGTCAAACACCACAACTTGGACATCACGGGCGCTGGGGACTATTTGGAGGGCCTCAAGGAGGAGGAGCGCTATGTGCTTGAGGTGAGCATACTATTCGATGTCTTTGCTCAGCTAGCTGAATATACTATTCCATAGGTCTACTGAGTGGAATGTACTGTACGGGCTCTGATCAGAACGAGACGGTGGCGGTTATAACTGGCATACACTATGGATGGATATTATGCGCGAATGAATATATCCAAGATCTCATACAAAGTCCAAGTGTGAATTAAAGTCCCAGATGTCCGGCTGGTCCTACGCATGAGACGAGCGCGCCTAATAATTGCGAGGATACTTGTTGCGCCTAGCCCAGAAAAACCACGCAGCAGCCCCAATGATAGCCAGCCCAACGACGCTGACGACGACGCCAATCGCGATCTTGTCGCCGGTGGACAGGCCGTGCTTACAGGGGAAGGCAGGGTCGCACGGCTGGCCCTTGGGCCGGGCGGCGGCGTACGCACCGGGTTGCAGGGCCGTGAAGAACGGGTCAGCGCTGGCGTTCAGAACATGCGCGGCCGCGAGGGTGAGCATCGGCGCGTTATAGTCGAGTGCGACCTGTCCATCCCCAGTCAGCTCGATGTCACATCAGGCAGTGTGCAGTGATGCGCCGTACCTCGGTCTCGGGCCAGTCGCTACGGATATCGTAGAAGCGGTCCCTCTTATCGGGCCCGCCGACAACGGCGCCGTAAAGTACGTATGCTTCCTGTGCGGGGGACGTGTCGATGGCGTTAATATCGTCGCCGCCGCTTGCCATGGCCGAGTGCGGGTTCACGGGCGAGTTGGGGTTCGAGCCGACGACGTAGGGCGCTGCGGGTGCGAGTGGGTGAGTGGGCGCATTGTAGGAGGGGTGCAGACGTACCTGACATGGGGTTCTTGCCGAGGGCGTAGTTGATCTGGTTCTGGGCGAATGTCTGCGGAGGCGGGTGAGCGTCGCGGGGATGAGCAGCTGTGGAGCGAACAGACCAGGTAAGATGCGCCCTTGTCCGAGGTGGAGGCGATTGGGGCGTAGCGCGTCAGCAGCATCGCCGCGTTTAGTGCCGGGTTGAGCGACGCCTCGTCGGAATCGCCATTGTACCATAACAAGCCACCTGTATATTTGCCCGCCGTCAAAAAAAAAAGATGAGCGGTGGACTTTGGCAGCACGCACCTTTCGTCAACGTAGCTGGCCCCTGGTTATTGACGATGCGGTCAAAGTAGCGCTCCGCCTCGGACTGCCATCCCGACAGGTTCCCCGCAAGGCTGGGGTCCGCCACCGCCAGCTGCGCGAACAGCACCGCAAGACCCGGCGTCTTCGAATCCCAGTTGAAGACGGCGTCCTGCCCACCGAGGTTGTACTGCTGATAATATCCCAGCGCCTCGGAATACAGAGAGCTCGAGTTGGACGCCCATGCGAGCATGAGGGCGGCCAGCGCGAGCTCATCGCCGTATGAGGACGACGCATAGGCTGTGCCCGCCTGGGGCACGGCTGTTTGGTACGTCTGTTGCCCGCCGGAGGCGTGCACGGCGAAGGAGTACAGCTGCTGTGCGTGAGTTAGAAGCGTGTCGGCGTAGGATGAATTCTGCAGCGATGCAGGGGAAGAGAAGGCTGGGCCAAGATTGCGGTTGGCATATAGGTTAGAGCAGGCGGCAAATGCGGCGGCGGCACCTGCAGCTGCATCTGTCCCTGGACTAAGAAACGACGGCGTTGAGTATGGGGTTGAAGCGAAATAATGCCTGACGACGCACCTGGTATCGTTGATCTGGTATGAAGGCCGAGGATCGGGTATACCAAGATCGCCACCCCAATATGCATTATCGAGGTCCGCTACAGACCAGCGTATCAGTCGAAAACCAGCTATGAAACTCCAAATGACGAACCATCTGCGACTTGTACGAAGAGAGTGTTTGCCGATGGGTGTGCCTGTCCGCGAGAAAAGTATCTTAGATCTTTCTTTAAACTTGGGACGAGAAGCAAAACACGATGTTCGGAGGAATGAATACCTTGATCAGCCAATCCAGACCCCATCGAAGCATGTCATCCAGGTAGGCGGTCTGATTAGCCAAATCGTAGCCTGAAAAAAATGAGCACGGACACAAGCCTGGGACGATGAGGCAATTACCTCTTCCGAAGTCATTGGCGCCCCAGCATATTGACGTTAACGTGAAAGACTGAAGTCGCGCTGAGAAATACAACTTCTGCTGAAAAAAAGCCACACGCCTACCAGAGGAAAAGTGCATTTGATATAATCTGCGTCGCGGGTCAGGCTTGCTCGTGCTTGTAAGGCTAGACAAACTGACCTCCTGCATCATAATAACCCCCACTCAAGTCGAGATTGACATCGCGTCCGTCGTTCACCGCACTGTCATTCCGCCATGAAACGCGTTTGGTGCTCGGCAGACGACCACTGCGCTGAGCCTCGTAGAAGTACAATAAATTGCCGAGCAGGGTCGACCATTGAGGATTTGGGGGTGCTGCTCGCTGTGGAAGGCTGTGCACCTGCATCAGCGGACGGTGGTAGAATGGGAGGATCCGGTAAGCTAAGCTGTCCAACAACAGTCCCAAGAAAACACGACGAAATGACGAGAAGAAGTGACAACATTACGAGATGGAAGAAAGAAGGGGCGTGACGAAGAATGAAGTCGTGAAGCTTATGAGGGAATGGTCCTCTCAAAAGCGGCTCATAAAATGCCTGAGTGGACGACAGGTGAAGCGCTGACAGACGACGGTAGGGTGCATGTGTAGCACAGCCCGACGATCTAGACGGCGCCGCCCCGAGCGCCCTGCAGTCCCGACAAAACGTTCTATTTGACGTCGGCTATAGCTGCGGCTCATCGAAAGACGCGCTTTTTCACTCCGCGACGCGCCCCCAATTGAAAGTGCCTTCCCCGCCCCCGCTTTGTCACGGCCCGGACAAAACATATATCCCCAGACAGTCACACTGACAGTGAAAGCCTGATCTGAACTGATCTGAATGTAAACAAGGTATGCCAGATTTTCTTCATCGCGTCGTATCGTTTCAACATCTCTATCAAATCACCTGAACAATGGCCCCAATCAAGACGTGCGTTCTTGGTGTCGGTCTCTCTGGCCTCGCCTTCCACATTCCCTTCGTTCTGGCACTGCCAGAGCTCTTCGCTCTCCATGCCGTCTTGGAGCGCAATCCAACCTCTGAGGGTGGAAAGGTCAAGGAGCGCTTCGGCGTATCCGTGAAGATCCACCGCACCCTGGCATCGGTGTTCAATGACCCCGAGATCGAGCTCGTTATCATCGGGACGCCGAGCGATACTCATTATGCTTTCGCCAAAGCCGCATTGGATGCGGGGAAGCATGGTGAGCACAAGTCTAATCACCGGCAATCGATACGTGAATACTAATTTCTCTCTAGTGCTTGTTGACAAGCCCATCACTCCCACCGCCGAGGAAGCCAAAGAACTCGGTGCTTTGGCGAAGTCGAAGGGCCTCGTTCTATACCCCTTCCAGAACCGTCGCTGGGATTCAGACTACTTCGCCCTGCGCCGCCTTCTCGCACTCCCCGAATCGGACCCGCATTCTCTCGGCGAACTAGTTGAATTCGAGTCTCAGTACGTCTGCGCGTGCATCCTAAAATCAGACTGCTTATTCTATCTACAGCTTCGATCGCTACCGTAATGTTCTCAAGGGGACATGGAAGGACGAGGCCAAGCCCGCAAATGGGCAGACCTACGATCTGGGTGCCCACCTCATCGATCAGACCCTCCAGCTCTTCGGCAGGCCGAAGACTGTCACCGCCTTCGTTGAGAACGTCCGAGGCATCGGTAGCCCAGAAGTAGACGACAGTGTACGTCGATCTGCCAGTACACGAGTTTCTTTGCCGTGCTCACATTTGTTGCAATCCTAGTTCACAATTTTCCTTCGCTACTCCGCCGGCGCCGTCTCGCGCCATCCGTTCACCGCAATTCTGCGTGCCCACATTCTGTCTGTGCGCGCGATACAGCCGCGCTTCACGGTGCGGGGCACGAAGGGGACGTACCTCAAGTTCGGGGTTGATGTCCAGGAGGATCAGCTGAAAGCGATCCCGAGCTTCAACGATATCCAAGAAAAAGGGTTTGGCGTCGAGCCTGAGGCGATCTGGGGAACCGTCGAGAACCTGCAGCCGACGGATCCGTCAAGAAAGATGTGTGCGTACCGCTTTTCCTGGTTGTGTTGATCTGCGGGTGGACTAATTGAACGCGTTGACAGTTGGCCCTCGACTGAGGCTGGTGCCTACGTAGAGCTGTTTCGCGATTTGGCGGCTGCGATTCGTGAGGAAAAGGAGCAGGCTGTCAAGTGGGAAGAGTCGACCGACGTTATCCAGATTATCCAGCTAGCCCACCAGAGCTCGAGAGAGGGCAGGACGATTGAGCTGCCTCCATTGTAAGGCGGTGACGACGTTAGGAACCCGGCGAAGACGAGGAAGGAAAGAAGTAATGTAACCGTGTATCTCTATATGCTTTTCTCTGTAGCAATGAAGGATACTGTCTCGCATCGTGCGCGCTCTAGACCGACGAATATCCTGGGAATCACGTGCGGGATTGACGGCACCTCCACGTCGCCTGGCTTGACTGCAGACCCGATCATCACCGGCACCACTCATCGTCTCTCCTTACCCCCACTCCTCAGAGCATCAGTCTGCCCATTTTCATGACCCTCACTCGTATTCGCATTGAGCTGCCGTCATATTCTTATTCCCTCGAGCTCCTTACCCCTGATGAATATACAATTCTTAAACTCAAGTCGCTGATCTTCACCGCGGTGCAGGGTGGCCCTCGTGCAGACGGCCAGCGTATAATCTGGCAGGGCCGCATCCTGGCCGATACCGTCGTCATTCGGGACCTTACCAAGGTGCGTGACATGCGTGTCGCAGCAGCGACTTATCTAACATCGTTTGCAGAGCGCAGATGATACGCTCGTCTTCCATCTTGCGGTCCACCCGACGGCGTGGACAGGGCCTCCGCCGGGCAAGCCGCCTGTAGATTTCTCACAGCCGTCGCCCAGTACATCTACTTCGCCGCCTCCGCCTGCAGACGCTGCACCTGCGTCTCCGCCGATACCCGCGCCCTCGCCATTTGCGCCCGCTCGGATGCAGGGTCCACCGCGACCGCAAGCGCCCTCCCCCCAGGATATGCTCAACTCCTACTTCCAGTCGAATCAGTCCATCAGTAATGCGCCGCCCTCAGCCCTTGCTGGCATCCATCACATCCACAACAATGCACTGCTTGCACTGGAACAGCGGCCTCTTGTGCAGATACCAGCCAGCGTGATCCCGAGTATGAGGGACAGCGCGAAAGAGGTTCTGGCACGGCATGGGTATGCTTGGCCTGCCATCTTTGATGAACCGTTCCCTGCCGCCCAGGATGAATCGAATGGTGTGAAGTACGAAAGAGTCAACATCCAGTAAGCATCATAGCGGCGATCATCCGCGAAGCTTGACTGACGATGTACAGGGGCCGAGATTACCTGAAGATAGTCACACCAGAGGCCACGCCTACGCCTCTGCAGGTGCACGCTCTCAAGGTGCTGACATACACATTCCCTTTGCTGTCAATACCCGCCTCGCCACAAATGCCGTATCCATACCCTGCATCACTCGGCGGCGCCGCTGATTACACCGCGCCGTTCCCGCCTCTTAATCCCAACAACCCAGCCGATATCAATGCGCGCCTGCAGCAGCTCGGGCTGCCGCCTCTCAGAGCCGCGCAGCCCGCCGCGGAAGTGCGCGTCGTCAATGTGCGTGCGCTGATCGCGCCGATCTTGCTGCTGCTGCTCAGGACACTGTTCCTTGTGTACTTCATCTCACCGTTCCAGACACCACTGTTCGGCCTCCTCGTAGGCGCATGGCTGCTCTACGAGACGTGGAAGGCCATGCGCAATGCTATCGGGCCGCCTGGTCCTCGTAATCGTGCGGCGCGCGACGCGGCTGGCGGGAACAATAACGCAAACGCACCAAACGCACCGGCTGCAAATGGCCAGCCCGCGCAGAATGGGAATGCCAATGCCAACGATAACGCGAATGGCAACCACCCAGCGCAACCGCAACCAGAACCTGAAAGACGTCAGCTAGCTACGGGAAGCGGGATACCCGCACACGGCCAATGGGACACAGTGCTAGAGACGGCGGCGCGGTTCAACACGCTGGAGGAGCATGCGGCGCTGGAGGGCCACGAGTTCCCGCCCACGGACCGGTTCTACACCCCTGCATGGAAGCTGGTCTCATTCTTCATGCTGCTGATGGCCACGATGCACCCCGCGTTCTGGGACCGGCGCCGCGCGATTTTGAAGCGCAGGGAGGGCCACGTCAAATGCCGCGGCGACATCGCCGTCGGCGGGTTCAACACCGGCAAGCTTGTCGTGCGCGTGCGTGTTACCCTGTCCCTTTGTGTCTGGGTGGATGGGCTGACAGGATTTGCGTAGGATTTTATCACGCTCCACCTTGTGCCGCCGAATCCGGCGTATTCGCCGCTAGCAGAGCATCTGCACGCGCATGCGATCCGGCTCGTCACCGATTCCTTTCTCGACTCCACCGAGCCCGGACGCGAGGAGCTTTCATTCTCTTCATGACGGCGCCCCGTGCGCCCCTACCGCCGCTGCTGCCCCCTCGGTCTCGCCGCTCTGCTTCCTCCCTGTCTTTTTTTGATCAGTGCAGATCAGCCACGCTCGTTGGGTTGTATCTTACAGGGTTTTGTTAATTCATTTCTTTTTCAATCTCGGAAGTTCCTTGCTTAAGCTCTCCAGTTTTGTTCGTGCATTTTATGAGCTGCTGCACATCATACTTTCTCCGTTCGCGCATATTTGGTTTTGGGTATTTGTACAGTAGTAACATTGGCTCTGTCCTAAGATGTATTTTTTAGCCTTACTGTAACCCTGTCTCCTTTATCCTTTTCTCTATCGTCAGTCGGGACCGAATTGCAAAGAGCGGAGCACTTAGGCCTGGTGAGTCGATTACAGGACGATCGTGCATGCAGCATCATGCCGGAGATCGAGCGGTATTTGCGTCGCGCTGCGTAGGAGACTAGATCGAACTGGATTGTGACCACGTTGGATGATCGTGTCGGCGTACTTGGCTTGTGCGTCATCGCGTCTCGAGGCCGGCCGGCCACCAGACTGGTCGACGAGACTAAGATGATGTCGGTTTGTTGGGACATCGGCGCCGGTTACCGGTGAGAGTATGGGCGTCTAACGATCTCAACGACTCGGTTGACACANCTCCCGGGAAGCTTCTATGAGGGTCTCCCCATAAAATTCCCGAATTTCGGCCTCGATCATGCTAACTTCTGGCCGTAATTCATGCGAACTTGGAGAAAGGTCGTCACGGGGTCATGGTTTGTCACGCCAATTCTCCCTGTCGAGATACGACGAAATTTCCCTGCAATTGCTGTTTTTAAAGCTGTTAATAACTACGTAGGGACTACATGAAGTACATAGAATAATTCTGGAATTTAATCCCTGGGCCTTACCATTCTGACAAAGGCGCAAGCTTCCATGCCAAGTCGCCTTGAGCACGGAGTACTGTACGTTGGTCTCCCAAGTTGGTACGGGATATTGCTTGCCTTCGCAGGGGTATGCAAAACAGCACGGCGGTCCCGACACGTAAAAGCGGGAACGATGGTGCCCAGGTACCGCACTTTCGTCCTCACTATCCGAGCCTTCGTCAGAGAAGTGGCCTTGTTCCTGAAACAACGAAGCATGCTGTCAGTATATATAACAATAAAAGAAAAAATAGACTTACCAGTGTGATGGGCACCGTGCTATGAATGCGGTCAGCAGGGTCACGTCGCAAGAAACTGCGAGAAGTGCACCCAACGTGTTAGACTCGCAAAGAAAGATAAGCAAGACCTGCCACGGTGTCGACAAAGTCGAGGGAATTATAGCAGCTGCTAGCGCCCTTCTTGTAGATGTCAATGACAGTTGATGGACGCAGACGAAAAGCGAAGATGGACCAGCAGCCGCCATCACGCGTCGGGGCCGCTCGGCAGCCCTTTTGTTTTTGGAAATTTTTTACCCAAGCTGCGACTAATACATGCTACGGCCGACGGACATCCGCCAACCTTGAGCTCAAACATGCTATCTCCGGGGGGACATTCTGGCATTTTTCGCCCTCAAACATGCTAGCTTTCGGGGAGACCCTTGCGGGAGCTTCCCGGGGCCTGTTGACACCCAACTTCCGCCACTGCTTTCAAAGTCTCATCACGCTCCTTGCAGTCTGTCGACGAGGCTCGTCGCATAGTACCCATGGACTGAGGCCTGACGACTATATGTCGAATAAAGTTAATTCGTCATGACATGCACATGGCAAGCAGCGCAGCTTCGACTTCGACCAACAGACCAGGCTGATGGCAGCGACCTGAAACCAAGTAAGTCCTCGACTGAACGACTGACAACGTTGTATTCCACCAGTCTCAGCCTCAGACACCCCCGCCGCGATCGCAATGAATGCACAAGGGCACCACCAGCGCGTGGAGACGCTGCTCACCCTACCGTGTCCTTCCCACACCCCTTCCTACCCTCCCACTACGTACTTTTCGCAGGACGATGTACATCAACGCTCTCGCAGCAGCAGCGCTAACAGGCCTTGCAGGCCGCGCGCTCCAGCAGCTCGACACCTACGCGGCCACCGAAGGGCCGATCGCGAAGGCGGCCTTCTCGCGAACATCGGCCCCAGCGGCTCGAAGGCCCACGGCGCAAAGGTNCACACCCTCTTCTCTCCTCCCGCTCCCACGCGCATTCTGATGCGAANCACGCAGGCGGGCGTGGTCATCGCGAGCCCGAGCACCTCAAACCCGAACTATCTGTACATGTGGACGCGCGACGCGTCACTCGTGTTCAAGCTGCTCATCGACCAGTACACGCAGGGCGAGGACACGACGCTGCGCGCGCACGTCGACGACTTCGTCGGCGCGCAGATGGTCATCCAGCAGGTGCCCAATCCGAGCGGGAACGCCAGTAGCGGCGGGCTCGGCGAGCCGAAGTTCAATATCGACGAGACAGCGTTCACCGCGCCGTGGGGACGGCCGCAACGAGGTCCGTCTCTTCTGCGGTTAGTGTTGTGCGCGAAACAAAGGCTGATCGGTGGGCAGATGGGCCGGCGTTGCGTTCGGTGGCAATCATGACATATGCGAGCTGGTTGCTCGATAATGGCAATGCGACGTATGTCAGTAGCAAGCTCTGGCCGGTGATCCAGCTCGATCTCACCTACGTCGTGCAAAACTGGAACAAATCCACGTGAGCTCTCCGTGTTCGCGTGCGCCGGCGCGTGCTGACCGACTGTTGCATGCAGGTTCGATCTGTGGGAGGAGATCAACTCCTTCTCGTACTTCACCACCGCGGTCCAGCACCGCGCATTGCGGCAGGGCGCGCTGCTCGCAGCGCGGCTGCAGAACACGACGCTGAGCGCGCAGTACATGACCACGGCGAATAGCGTCCTCTGCTTCATGCAGGCACGTCACAACTGAATGCTATCTTCTCCGCTGCAGCAACTGACATCGCGTGCAGTCATTCTGGAATGCAGGGCGCGGGTACATGATTGCGAATACGGGCGGAGGGCGCTCGGGCATCGATGCGAACACGTTGCTCGCGTCGATCCACACGTACGACCCCACGGCGGGCTGCGACGCGGTGACTTTCCAGCCGTGCTCCGACCGCGCGCTTGCGAATCTGCTCGCGTACATCCAGTCCTTCCGCACAATATACACGATCAACCACAACGCGCCTGCGAACGGCGCGGTCGCGACGGGGCGCTACCCGGAGGACAGCTACATGGGCGGGAACGTGAGTCGCGCGTCTACTCGGCCTGCCTCGGTTCGCTGACGCGTCTGCAGCCATGGTACCTGGCCACTGCTGCCGCGGCCGAGCAGCTGTATGACGCGGTACAGGTGTGGACGAGTCAGGGGCAGCTGGCCGTGACGACTGTGTCGCAGCCGTTCATCAAGTTTCTCCTCCCGAATAGCACCATCGCGTCGGGGAGTTACGACTCGTGCTCGCAGCAATACGCGATGATCAAGGACGCAGCGACGGCACTCGCAGAGGGGTTCCTCGCGGTGCACGCGCAGTACACGCCTGCGAATGGGGGGCTTGCGGAACAGTATGATAAAAATAACGGTGCGCCGAAGAGCGCGGTGGATTTGACGTGGAACTATGCGGCGATTGGGACGGCGTTGAGGGCGAGGGCGGGCGGGCAGGCAGGCGAGTTGGGGTGCGCAGGGTCTGAAGGCGACATGTTGATGGCAGAGGTTGGTGGGTTGGTGTGGTGAGCATTTGCTGGCGGATGGGCCCAGTGGATGGCAGTGAAGAAGTCGATGACCATAATGCATGAAGATATATATCACGATAGATAAAACCAAACAGAGGATTACCGTTGCTGTTTGATCACTTATTCTGCGGCCACACCTAGAAGACGAAATAAGGAGTAGATGTGAAACAAGAGGTGGTTCCGAGACGTCTTGGACGAAAAAGGGGAGGGCACTTACTGCTTGCCTACCAACAAGAAACATGCAGCAGCCCATGCCTCTGATGCTTGCCCTAGTTAGTGTAGCATGGACATTAGGATTAGAGTTGCCTTGGTCCTGATGGAGGTGGGAGGAGCTTGGCAGGCGAAGACTGGAGGAAGTCCGGAAAATGCCGGAGCTAGGCCATGTGATAGACACGGGGCTGGACATTTCTGGTACGACCGCGTTTGCTCACCTCCTCTCCGCCGCGAGCTCTTGCACTGCTCGAAAGCCGACCTCATGTCCTGACGCCTCCTCTTTACTTTGCCTACCATCTCCACCAGCAGTTACCGCTAAACACTATGCGGCTATCGGCCCTCAATAATCTTATTCTTTTATCTCTTGTTGCCCCCGCCCGAGTCTCAGCTCTCTTCCACACAGATCATAGCTGGCTCTGGGGCTGGGCATGGGGTGCAGACAGCACCGTCTCCGTCGTCGACCGCTTTCCCCCCATCTCCTTCCTGGCCAGACCAGCATCCTTTGGCATGGAGCTTATCGACCCCCTCCTCGGATATGTCATTCCCCTGAACACTTTCACCGCCCAATGTCCCGACGACGATGATGATCAAAAGTCCAACTCGACCTCGACACTTGGATGGAGGTCCAGGCCCAATACGGGCTGCCCGAAGCTTTGTATTGTGGGTCCCCATGTGCCCGAGGGTATCGAGTCGTGGATTGCGCTCGTACAGAGAGGCTCGTGCCAGTTTGCAGACAAGGCGAGGGAGGCGCAGCGGCTCGGAGCTAAGGGGCTGGTTGTCGGAGGTGATGACCCCGAGCTGCACGGTAATCCCGATGCCCTGGTGAACATGTACAGTCCTGGTAAGTCCACGCATTCGAGTAGCCTGCCTTCTTCTGACGCTGGCTCCACAGAGGATGCGTCCGATGTCTTAATTCCTTCCGTGTTCATCAAGTACTCAGATTATATGGTGCTGGCCTCGATCATTGCAAGGTCCAACACTTCGCACTCCGGCCTACAGACCCTGCCATTACTCTTGAGCTCCGAATACTCCGCATGGCAGTGGTGCGTCTGCGTTCTCTCGCGATGACATCTACATGCATCTGATATTTCTATGACAGGCCCTTTCTCACGTTCCTCACCATTCTTTTCATTCCATCCTCGCTCACATTCATGACTCTCCTGATCCATCGCATCCGAGCAGCACGCGCCGCCCAGCGCGATCGTGCCCCCGAAGATCTGGTCCTGCGCTTTCCGATACGGATATGGACTGGAAAGACCTGGGAGAAACCCGCTGACGTGCCTCAACTGGATCCTCAGAATCCTCAGAATGCAGAGGGTCTCGATCTCGAGCTGGGTGAAGCGCATGCTGGTCCTCCAGATGCTTCTCCGACCCCTGATGACGATGATGATGATGACCCCGCCTGGTTTTTATCACAAGACGAATGCGCGATCTGTTTGGAGCAGTTCGCAAAGGGGGACCGCGTGCGCGTCTTGCCTTGCAAACATATCTTCCATCTTGAGGAAGTCGACTTGTGGCTGATTGACCGAAAGAAAGTGGTACGTCGCTTGCTTCTAGACTGCCTTTTTGCTTTCGTTCTAACAATTGCCTCTCATCTAGTGCCCCGTGTGCAAGGCAGACGTGACTCACCCCCACCCCACCCCACCCAAACTGCCCTCGACCCCTGCCGATACCGACAACACTCATAACAGCCACGATAATTCTGTGGCTGCGACGCCCGACGTGGCCACCGAGCGGACGCCTCTTCTCAATGCGAATCTACGATCCGATTAATGACCACCTCTCTGCTGCTGTACGATCTTCAACTATATTACTGATACCCCAGGTAGCCATATAATTCGCCTTGTGGCACTGTATTATGCCCGAAACGTTATTGTAAGGTGTATCTCATATACTTTCGTCCATCGCAAACACGCTTTCGAAATATTCCTTTCGGGCTAGAGGCATTTCGCGATTGTCTGTGGTCATTGGCTTAAACTTCGCATTGTACGCCCGATCAGTCGCTCCTGCGCATGGGCACGTCTTCTCTTCTCATACCCAACTGTCTGATTCTTAGCCTTCTGTCCTTCTAACTCATGATTGTACGACACGGCGACCAGAACAGATCGAAGCACCGTCAAAGCTCCCATCCGCGGTTTCGGTTGTCCTTGTCTTATCCTGATATCGACCTTTCGCATCCGCATCGAAATGGAAGCCATCACGCAAAGCATCGCCAATCTCGACGTGCAGTCTTTCGGACGCGCTATTGTCTTGCGCGCGCGCCGGACCCGTCCTGCCGGATCCGGACGGGGCCGCCTGGCCCACAGTGCAGCAAGTCTCAGATCGGCACCTTGTTCGTCGCGGCCGGCGCAGACAGCGATTATAATCTATAATATCCAGAAGCTCGCCAGGCACAACAGAACAATTGGTGCGAAGGGCACGCGCATCCCGGCGCCTGCATCTTATTGTCTTGCGCGCGCGTGGGCGTGGCGGCAAACAAAACCATCAGGCCCGCGGCGGGGGGCCAATGGCCACACTCCTGCAAACCTAAGCCTTGTGCGGCGCAAAGGTGATTCAGCGGCCACATGCGCCTGCCTTGTCTGTCGCGTAGCGAGCTCTTTAAATGAGACAGCGCGCCGCGGGACCGCTGTCAATCTCTCTTCGAACGCATTGCATCTCGGTCTCGACACATCTCAGTGCTGCTCCGTGCGGGACGGTAATCATCCACAGGTACGTGTTGTTATTGTTGGGCGGTTTCATGGCCCCCGCACCACTGAGATTGGGTTCTGATGCGGTCATCTGGATGGGATATCTGATTTCATTTCACTCTATTCTTCAGAACACGATATAAACAGCACTCAGTGCAAGCCCAAAACTATTCAGCGCGATAACATCCCGAAACCAAAACTACTCAACTTACACACGATGACTATGTACCGTGGACGACCATCGCTCAGTGAGCTGCGGCACAGTACGTCTTCTGGACTTGCGTTGGGTGGATGAGTTGTTCACGAAGGCTCTGCATACAGCCAAGCCCTGCAAGTTCTTCCAACGCGGGCAATGTATGCTCTCCGCCGAACGCTGCAGCTTCGCACACGTGAAAGTCCCAGACCTCCACCGCGGGCCCCATCGGTACGCCTGTGCGCAAGCGCAGCCCGAATACAATCAATACCTCCCCACGCCAATGGTCGTCGCAAGTGGTAAGCTCTACGGTGTGCCTCTATCGCGCTGGGTTGACGGTAGATTCACAGGCCCGAGAGACCACTTCGGCCCTCCGTCCCCGCTGCTCGACGACATGTACGTCCCGCCCGACATGGC
>SFCI01000283.1:0-24131 GCA_004681135.1 Hericium alpestre | reverse complement strand
GNNGCAGCCNNGNNNAGATNCAGCCATATCTTCATTTAGCGCTCCCGTTCAGAAAGCCGNAGAACAGTCGACGATATCCTCGTATACTCCTGCTNCTGGCGATACCTCATCTTCTTCAAAGCCCTCGAAACCTCGTCCTCGCCCGCGTCCTGCTTTCAAAGGCGCTCGGTCCGACACTNCAGCGCCGACTAGCGACCCATCTGCACTTCAGACACCATCCTCAGACAGCTTGCTTCCNNCAACAATTGTCGTCGATAGCAACACAGAGCCTCTCACTGTCCCGATGGCCGNCCAGGACATTCCGGACTACCCCCAGGACATCGCAGAACGAGCNAAGATGCGCTCTAGGAAGGCTGCTATCCCCTACCGCGAAGAGGTCATTATAGATCTTTCCTCGGATGACGAGATTGCACTCCCACCGCCAAAGCCGAAGANCAAACCNAAACCCAAGCCGCGTCCCGCCAAACGTGCAAAGACTGATCATCCTAACCCAGGCGACGTATCGATCGCCGAGTCCGAAACCGTCACCATACCCGTTCCAAGCTCTAGTTTCCCGCTGCCGCCGTCTGATCTTCTGCCCCCTACTCCACCANCAAAGCGTGCGGCGCCTGACCAGGATTCGTCGCCTANGGCCAGTCCTGTTCGCAAGAGAAAGCGAAAGACCATGCGCATAGACGACGATTCCGATGAAGGAGAGGCGGGCAATGCGCCTATGGATATCGACAAGGACNCNATCACGATGCCTCCNCCTGAANTACCCCGCTTTTTCGCCGGTTCTTCTACTTCTGGCGCGANATCTCTNTCGGAGGNACATGTTGTATCGAGCGAGAAGACGGATGGGANNACNAAGAAGGCTGTCGAGGATGNNCCAGCGAAGGCNAAGAAGACGAAGGCCAAGGCCAAGGCTACNAAGAAGAANCCNTCGGTGGAAGTTGTTATCAANTCTCCANCCAANGGCAAGGGNAAATCGAAGAAGANTGCCNNNGACGATCTGCCGGNNAAGNNCTNTGGAAANTCTTCAGAGAAGACGGGNGCAGGNCTCGATGATGACGCCTATCTATCTGCTGTCGACGACTCNCAGGGCGAGGATGAGCTGCAGCTTCTCCCGCCGAANAGTAAAGCTAAGGCGAAGAAGCCCNCAGCNAGCAGCAAGTCNTCGGATGGCCCNAAGTCTNGCAANGGAAAGCAGAANGCANCCGCTCCCAGTGACGCGGATGCACGNCCTANGCCTCGGGCNCGAGGGGGTAAAGGNAGAGNNGTGGTNCTNTCCGACGACGACGANGANGCCGATCGAGAGGNTTCCCCTCCGAGAAGTCGTGGCGGTAAGAANCGCAAGCCAAGCGCGAAGGNGGACNNNACNCTNCAGAAAGAGGGAAGTGAGAAGCCAGCCAGCAAGTCCAGNGACGANATTGCNNTGCCAGANACGCCGGTGCGNTCCAAGGTATGTTGAGCNTTCGACNANGNGATGCGATAGCTGACNGNNTGCANAGGAGAACGTNCATCCAAAGTCACCNGANAACGCCGATGGAGNCGAATCTGCACNGGANACANCCNCNNNGGANACATCNTCGTCNTCTGCCCGNNTTTTCACGCGGGGCTATACCTTCAGTCGCCCTGCNAANGCNACNCCCATGCAGGAGCTCATCCGCCGNGCNANATCNCACCCCAACTCNCCCTTCCAGCCNTCTCCNAANCAGTCCCCGTANCANTCGCCTCTTTTCAAGGCTACCAANTCNGCTTTGCGAAAGATTGCGCCCNTGCACCCCAATCGCCGGACCCCGCCGCCGCCTCTGCCNCCTCNNCCTCCCCCGAAGAAGAGCAANAANATGCTCGANCTNGAGGAGAANTGGGAGATGNANCTGGAGGACGAGGTGCCGGGCTGGTGGTCGNTGACCGACGAGGAACGNAAGGANTGGAGGAGGGCNAAGAAGGACAAGGAGCTCGGTTTTGANGATTGATCGTTNTNCGGTCNNGCNNNATCGTGNAGTGTCGTAGGTTTNNTGTGNGATTGCAACTCTAAATTATGNTTNCNTCGGACTGTTTTATGCATACTATACCTTGTACTTTTCGTNCCCTACGCTGTCCCAACAGTTGATATCTTGTATTCGTTGCTGATGAATNCATACAAGTGATCACAANGCAATCCCGTGATAATGAAGGANATAGACNACGGTCTCGTCTCACAAATACNATCAAGACACCCAAATGCAACGTCAACAAGGAATNCAAAAGTACGGGTATTGTGACAAAATAAAGTAGCCGGCCCAATCATTGAAACACGATAAGGAATGAGCCTCCCGTCGGAGGTAAGGTGACGTTGACCGGTGCTCCAAGCTGTGCGTGTATCGTCGTCGTTCCATCTTCAGTCACGACATGGGTAGTCGGCACCGTCGCACGTGTCGTCTCGCCATCCCAGTAAGACGGACCGAGGTCCATCAGAGCACCAGCGGCCAGCACGCTGACGGTGCACTGCTCGATGGACAAGTACTCCAACGGGCTGCCGGTGAGCTCTGCGCGGGTATGCAAGGCCTCGCGGCAAACCTTCCAAACCGCGTTCCCACCGCTCGTCGCGGCCATCAGATCGATGTCCTTCAATTCCAAGGTCGACAAATGCGGTAAGAAGAGCTCGTTCGGTCCGCGCTCAAAGTCCACGCTCTGTTCAGGTGCGAGACACGAAAGGAGCGCGACGATATAGCGGTGGGCCTTGCAGCTCGTAAGACTCAACGTCCTCACGGACACGAAGTCCCCACATGCGCGTACGAAATCCCCTGAGTCCATGGGCACGTCTTGTAACTGCAAGCCAAGCTCAAGCTTCGTTACGCCGCTCGTGTCGAATAGGTCACCGACGCTTGCGATGGTTTCGACGCAATTGTCCACAGATATGTTGGGCCAACCAAACTCGAGTTTAACTTTGAGAGGNATGCCTTTCGACCTTGGGTCCTTCGGGTCCGAGGTGGACTCGCCATTGATGGAGAGGACAGATTTCTCGTACTTGAAGGATAGAGACCCCAGCCGGGCATGCGACTGCCGAGAGGTAAGCGGACCGATAAGATCAACTATTTCTTCGACACCCTCCTCTACACCATCGCCCTCACACTGAAGGTAGATATCGGATAATTTGGGCATGTCTAACCGCCACAACAGCGATACACAACTGACAAGATTTTTGCCCAGATGGAGAGTCGTAAGATGGGCCAGGTGGACGGTCGGGAGAGCGGTAGGAACAGGGAAGTCCGTCGCTCCCATGGGCAACGTGTTCATCAAAACAAGGGATTCAAGATCTGGCATCTTCTCCAGAGCAGACAAAAGTTGCTGGTAGGTGGGAAGGGGCTGTGCAGGAACGAAGGAGAGCTCTAGATACACCTTGAGATGCTTCAGACCGGTCATGAAAGGTGACGTCCAGGAGATGGTGCAGTTCTCCAGATCGAGGTGGCGGAGCTTCGGTGCATCACCACTGAAGAGATCGTCGGGAAGTTGAATTGATTGGATACCTCGAGCCAGACCGTGGGATGGAGTGCTTATTTGGAACTCTTCTAAAAGTGGGGCTGGCTTTCGACGGACCAAACTAGTCATGACATCGAAGGTCGGTTGCTTCGCCCCAATGTGGATCGTTCGAGCGCGAGCGAGGTCAACGAGTGCTAATTTTGTTGCTTCTGCGTATGGAGTGGCATCCTCATAGACCCGTTCATCGAATACAATGTTGATGGGCGCTGCTCGCGAGCGTGCCAAGTACTCTTTTGCCGCGAGGGGGAGCACGCAAACGTCCATCCAGAGACGGGGGTTGTTCAACGCCACCGTGCGCCAGTGCTTGCAGACGTGGGTCAGCTTGATCCAACCTAAGGTGACTTTCTGGCCGCGTTCGCGTTTGGATGATCGCGCTCGAGGTCGGTCGTCCAAGGAGTAGTAAAAGATGCGATACAACAACTCTGCAGGAAGGGTTGCGACTGGTTGAAGGGCATTCTGTCGCGCTATAAGCTCAAGCCGAATGCGAGAAAGATCCGCTAACTCGACAGCAAGCTGCCGCCGCGCCTCGCTCATTTTGGGCGCGCAGCTCTTTTCCTCTCGTAACAGATCGTCGAGTTCGGATAATCTGTCGTTGGCGAGACTTGTCCAGCAGGACCTGAGGGCCATATCAGTGACGCTGTTGAATATGATGTTCATTATCTCTCACTTGGGTGGTGCATCGTCCGATGTCGAGCTCGATCCCTCCTGCATGTTGACTTGGCGAAGTAAGAGTGATTTCCAAGGCGAGATCGATGGGTATCCGATGCTTCTGATAATTCAGAGATAGGGATACTTGATGCCGCTGCCTACTACGAACCAGATTGTATAAAGACGCTATATATGCGCAGCAATGTGAATGTACTTACCGTAGGCTAGCAGACTCGATGGTTTAGAATCTGCACACTACCTGGAGAAGCAATTGTGTGATCTTGAGATTCGTTGCGGGGGTGGCTCAAGTCTCGAGAGACGGGCGGGATTGTGGACACGACGGTGAAGCGCCCAGCGCTTGGCCAATGACATCGGTGCCGACCACGTGAACAGGCAGTGCATTTGTGCCCACCCATGGGCAGCATAGTCGCGCTAGAGACCAGTTCAAGTCAACGTCCACGCTCTCCATGGAGGCCTTACCACAATCTCTCCTCCATACGCTTGACAATATCCGGTTCTACACGAAAGATGCGTTCCTGACCATCACCGGCTGCATGTGCCAGCAGCAGGCGAAACTGAAGATCAACGGGCGGACGTGTCAGTTCCTTCATGCTTCTCAAATTGCACCATTATTAACTCCTGTCGCGTTTTGATCGCCATACAGTCAACATCATAAGAGTTCTTGGTGAGGGAGGTTTCTCGTTTGTGTATCTGGCACAAGACGAAGGAAGTGGCGTATGTCTTCATTCACGTGTCTTACTCGCATCGCGTCTGTATTTACCTTCTATGTTGAATCAGAGACAGTTTGCACTGAAGAAGATTCGCTGTCCAAGTGGCTCTGATGCCGTGAAGGAGGCCATGCGAGAGGTTGAGGCATACAGGCGATTCAAGTACGTTGAGCTCATCCTCCGGCAGTCGTACGTTATTCACAATTCATTTGCAGGCATCCCAACATCATCCGTATCTTGGTGCGCAATTAATTGATGCTGAGAAGTTCAATGCCTTATCCTCTGCTATCAGGACTCCGCCGTGATACAAGATCCAGACGGCGACGGGAAGATCGTGTACCTCTTCCTGCCTTTGTACAAGGTTCGAGCACAGATTGCTCCCTCATATGCAAGCGTCCTTATTCATACCATCTCCAGCGAGGCAACCTGCAGGACGTCATCAATGCCAATGCCGCAGAAAATACCAAGATACCAGAGAAGCAGATCCTCCGATGGTTCAAGGGTACGTGCGAGGCTGTCCGCGCTATGCACACCTACCGTGCTCCGGTTTCCGGACCCTCGTCACAGACACGCGCAGCGCATTCCACGCACACAAGGGAGGACGAAGAGGACGAGCTGTTCCCACATCCTGAAGGCGATGCGGATGACGGCTACTCCTATGGGGGCGGTGGTGGGCGAAGCAACAACACAGCAACCGTCCCCTTAGTCACGAAGAGCAGGCTGGACGAAGGCGACGTGGTATTTGACGGAGATGAGGAAGCTGGGGGCTCTATTGATCATGGCCGCGCAGGAGCGACCGGTGAAGCAGTACCATATGCTCACCGTGATCTCAAACCTGGGTACGAATGATTCTTTTGGATCGAGCGGCGTGCATGAACGTGCTAACGAACGCCGATTGGGCAGAAATATCATGCTCGCCGATGACGGGGTAACGCCGATTCTTATGGACTTTGGAAGCTGTCTCAAGGCCAGAATACCCATTCAAAACCGCTCACAAGCCTTGCTGCAACAGGTAGGCACCCCTTTGCACGAAGAAAGACTTCATGCTGAACCAGCGGCAGGACATTGCCGGGGAACACAGTACCATGGCGTACCGTGCTCCTGAGCTCTTCGATGTAAAGACCGGTGTAGCGCTCGATGAGAAAGTGGACATCTGGGTACGACACATGGTGCCTCATAGATCCATATTCTAATTGCAGGAAACAGTCACTAGGTTGTGTGCTCTTTGCTCTGGCGTACTCNCATTCTCCCTTCGAGAACATGCAAACCACGGAGCAAGGAGGCTCCATCGCGATGGCCGTCCTCAATGCTCGGTACAAGCACCCGGCATCGCCTTATTCTGATGGATTTAAGAGTCTCATCGACAGTATGCTCAAAGTCAACCCGCAAGACCGCCCAAACATCCACCAGGTGAGCATCACGCATGTGCGATGAGCGATCCATTATTGAGAATTCTGCAGGTCCTCGAAGCCACAACCCGACTCCTGCGAGCATAGCACAGCACTGGTCTTCGCGTATTATTCCATACTGCGGGTATCATGCTCCATGATTATTTATAATTTAGAACTGTCTGAACCCCGATTGCCACGCCCAATCGCCCGAGCAAGACGTTCCCAAATATCTCCAGGCGAGTCCAAAAGATCTTGTCACAAACATGGAATGCATTCCTAGTCAAATACTTGCAATTCCACCTGGTTGGGTTTGGGTCTCTTTTTGGACCTCTGCTTTTCCGCCGACTTGGGCGTTGTCTTCTTGTCACCGTCATGTCCGCTGTTCCGCTTCTTCGGTGATCCTTTCGCCTTCTTGTCCTGCTTTGCTTTGCGTGGCGTCGTCTCGACAGACTTCGCGTCATCAAAGTATCGCGGCTTCTGTTTCTTGTCCGCCTTTTTAATCGGTGACGTAGTTTTGCGATCCTGCTTCTTCTCCTTTGCGATCTTCCTCTCCTTTGGTGCCGGCGAGGTCGAAGCCCTCAGCAACGGCTTTTCACCTTCTGCTGCCCGCTTTTCCTTCTTGCGAGCGGCCGCTTTAGCTTTCGCTTCTTTCTGTTTCAGTCGTTTCGCCCGCAAGGCAGTCTGCTTGGCTCGCTGCGAAGAGTTCACGTCCGTAAGCTTGCCAGACCGATGAATCAAATTAGACGAACCCTCTTTTCCGCTCTCTTTGACTGAGCGACAGCCTCGTCCGAGGGCTTGGACTCCTCCTTCTCTTTCTCGAGTTCTACTAAGATGTCGCCAACATCGACGTCTGGGCTCGCCGCCATGGCTAACTCTCTCAAACGCTTGAATCGACGTTTGTGAGCCTGAATGTGATCCGGTCATTATAATGCAGATGCATCTCGCGTCGAGGACAAGAAAGTCGTCGAATGGACATACATTGGAGCTTATATGTATTTCAATCATTTTCGGAATCTTCAGCATTTTACCTGGGCATACGACGCATGCACGGATTTCTGGGTCCATGGAGACAAGGTAGAGCGGGTCCTTCAGGGCCTGCGAGACGGTCATGAGGGGTTCATCGTCACTGCTGTCCTCCTCCACCGCGTCCATGTCGCCCAAGCCAAGCAACTGTTCGTCATCTGTCTGATTATCGGCGACCTCGTCGTCTTCAGCCTCACCCTCACTGCCGGACGCATCGTCGCTCTCATCCTCCTCCTCACCACTACCAAGGTTCCTCTTTCGTTTCTTGGAGAACGATTTCGTCGTCGTCCCCGCTTCTTCATCGTCACTTGAATCGTCGTCTGAACTTGAGTCCGATTCCGAAGAGTCCGTGTCCTGCAAACCCATGACCTCCTTCATCTCCTCGTTGAGCCCGAGCTCCTCCTCTTCCTCTTTTCGCTTTTGACGACGCTCCACGCGCTTGAACATGGCAACAAAGGGATCGACAAATGTGAACAAGTCAATGAACACTAGATTCAGGTGGGTAGAACTAAAGAACTGAAGAGCGCGGCCTGTTGAAGCACCAGGTTGGTCCGCGGGACCTCCGGATACTCGCCTCGGAAGTCCGATGACCGAGGCAGCAATTTCACCGACCGGCGCTTACACGTCTCATCGAGTCTCTCTACCTCAGACTTCAGCTCACCCCGCATCCTTCGCTCTGCATGCATCGTCGCAGCCTACAATGCTCTAGAGAACTTGGCTCCCTTGCATCTCCAAGCCGACGCGCCCATCCTCAACCGCAACTTCTCTCTGTTCGTTCTCGCTCCAGCAATGCACCAGACCGGCAGCGGGCTCCGCCGTCGCGAGCTCCATATGAGGCCAACGTCAATACCATAGTCGGCGCGGTTGCGCGAAAGCAGCCAAAACCCATGAGGCATCTCAAGCTTGTGAATGCGTTGTTGAACGATGTCCCATTGACCGTCGCCTCGGGAGCAGCCTCCTCAGAGGATGCTGTTACAACGCAGGACGCATCGCCTGACATGCCTCCAGATATTTCTGTTGGGAGTCTGATCGAGATGTCACAGTAAGGCTCATCATCGCTAGATCATTCTCCATACTAATATGAAGGCAAGGGTCGGCACTGCTGGAATACTAGGCGTAGTCATCGGGTTCCCCAAAGAGAGAGCGTCGTCCCACGTCATAGTATTGACGATATATGGCAGAACCTTCCCGTATTCGTTTCGCGAAATCACATACGTAGTCCCCGACTTCATTGACGAGAAGACCATCGCGCGTTGTGGGAGTGCCGTCGAAGTGGATCCCCACCAGCTCAAAGCGCGGATCACGGTGCTGAAGAAACTCTCTGCGTTCTCAAAGGAATTCCAGATTCTTCGCCAGCCGCTCTACGTCCAGCTGCCGTGGCTATATGACCAAGTCACGTCTTCTGATCCTAATGAGTGGAGTCAAATCACGCTCTCCCGCGCTATAGAGCTCCTCGAGGTCAAGAATCCCAATTCCGAGGCGACGCGCATGGCTATGAATCGGGTTATGATGAGCGACTCTTCACGCTTCCTAGCGGACAGCTCGCAGTACTTGGAGAAGCAGATATTCCACGTATGGCCAAGGGCCAAAGGCCAGCGATTTCGGGCCGTTACCTCCATGCTGCACAGTCCAAACAGTCCTCTTACCTCCTTTGCTGACAAGGCACGACGAATCGTGGAATATGCCCGCCAAACGGCCGTGGACTCAGCGGGCGAGCCGCCGTCTTCTGTCCCCATGAACCAGTTCGAATATACCCCCGAGGATCGTGCCATCATAGAGTTCTTGGTCGATTCCATGGACGAAATCCGTTCTTTCCAGACAGATCCGTATGTCGCTCACGTTGCCACGATCGTTAAGGCCATCCACAAAGATCTAGATGAGGTCACCATTCCCGATGTTCGCCAACTCCTCGTCAATCTTGGGGTTTTTGCGCCATGGGAGGATCTAGTGTCCCGTCGCTTTGAATTAGGATTGCAGAAAGCAGATGCAGAGTCCCTCCAAGCGCAAGAGCAAGCTGCAATCCCGAAGAACACGCTTTCTCGCGCGCGTTTGAATCCGACCAGTGGAAATGCCCTTGGACCAGAAGATTTCTATCCCGTAGATCCTGCAGAGTCCATTCGGCACGATTTCGGCGACCTCCCGGTCTATGTCATCGACGATTACGGCGCTCAAGAGCTTGACGATGGAGTTTCTGTCGAACCCGTTCCTTCGGAGCCAGGAAATGTCTGGTTCCACATCCATATCGCCGATCCCACGTCCATCCTCCCTCCGTCACATACGTTTGCTCATCAGGCGGCGGAAACGGCCTTGAACTCTTATTTCGTTCACCGCACATATTCCATGTTCCCGGAGTCGTTCCTGCAGCAAGGACTGAGCTTAGGTTCTGGCTCATCTGCCGGCACTCCAGATCGCGTTTTGACGTTCAGTGGGAAGATCGATCCCTCAGGAGATATGGTGGACTACAAAGTACGGGCAGGGATCATCCACAAGCCTCGCTTGCTGAAATACGCCGATGTGGATTTGGCCTTGTCGGAACCAAGAGTTGGCGAGTCGCATCCTTTTGGCCCTCCTATCAATATACCGGAGCCTACTACGGATTCTCTCTCGCCTGCAGACTTTGAAAACATCCGGCTCCTCAAGACTGTCGCCGATCGACTACGCCACCGTCGGTACGCACAACACGCCATATATATACCCAGTCTTCCCACAGCAACTGTCAAAGCAAGTCCCAACCCACTTCCTACCACGCACAGCGATCTCTCTAGACCGACTACGTTTCGTGGGCTCCCTGATATGACGTATACGGTTTCGACGTCAGAAGCCGCTGAAACAGGTGCCCATCGAATTGTTTCAGAAGGTGCTCAGCTGGCTTGTCGCATCGCATCGTTCTTCGGTGTGGAACGAGGACTACCCATCATACGCCGCACATCAACAGCCCCCCCCATCTCCGACTCGGCGTTAGCGAACTTGCTAGCCAATCGTAACGAGAACGGCTTCATTGATTTCAACATCATGAACCGTCTGAACATACCGCAGCCCCCCGCCGCGAACCGCCTTGAGCCTCTGGGCCATTGGCAGCTTGGGGTGCTCGATGGCGAAGGATATGCGCGCGCGACGTCACCTCTCAGGCGGTACTCAGACCTACTGGCCCACTGGCAGATCAAGCACGCACTTCTGCATCCCGACGCGGGTCCATTATTTTCCTGGGAGGAGATGGCCACCAAGATGGAGCGGTTCGATAGACGCGAGCATAAGCTGAGGAGAGCACAGCGGGCGCACGTGAGGTTCTGGGCAATGTTCTACCTGCAACGTCTTTTGGAACGGCCCGAGCAAATCCGTGAAGACCTGTACTCTCTGAGGAACATCGAGGCTCGTGCATCGAAATCCGTTTCAAGAAACACCGTGGTGGACAAGCAAAACCAAGCGATGTACGTCCCGCGGCTGGGACTTGCTGGTTATTTGGAAGGAAGCATAGGCGATCCGGTGTTCGAGGTCGGTGAGAGTGTGAATGTAGCGGTGGACAGGATAGAGTTTTACCACGCCCCACGACTTATTTTACGCAAAAACTAGTAGACAATATGGCACGACTACCTATACGACTCCAGATAATTCTGTAGCACTGACCACCATTCTGATATGACAAATTGAAACCCTCGCTAAAATGTCTGTCGACTTTTTCCAGGCGCTGGGCCTTGTGGGAACGAGCTGGACGCTGCTGGCTGGACAGGCATTTTGGAAGCCAGACCGTGGACGACGATTCCCACGGGGTAATCGTTCGATTCTGAGTCGTTCGTGATTCGTTTATAAGTTACACGCCAGTCGCGTCTCCACCACCACCATCCCTCGCCTCTTTCTAACCGTCGTGCAGCGTACTTTGTCGCTGTCGTCGCGCTACCATGGCATTCAACGCGACCACTTTCCCGCCATCGGACGCGTGGTCGGGCTACTTGGCTGAAGCCCAGAAATACCTTCCTACCTCCACCCCTCGTCTGATCCTGCTGGCACTCATCAACATTCCAGCGATTGCTATTGTGCTGAATGTTCTGCGACAACTGGTCTGTATTGTCCCCATATCGGGTGCAGCCAAGACTGACTTTCGGTTCAGCTCCCGCGCGACAAGTCCCTTCCTCCAGAGGTATTCCACTGGCTGCCTTGGATTGGGTCTGCGCCTGGGTATGGGAATGACCCCGTGAACTTTTTCTTCAAGTGCAGGGAGAAGGTACGTGTTCAGAATCCTGAAGTTTGGCAGTTTGCCTGATCATCGCCCTAGTATGGGGAGGTTTTCACATTCATTTTGTTCGGTCGCAAGGTGACGGTTGCATTGGGCCCCAAGGGCAACAACATGATTCTCGGCGGAAAGGTTGCCAATCTCTCAGCGGAGGACGCGTATACCGTGAGCTTTGTCTTCTTTCTTTCTGCGCTATATGGTTCAAACTTTTAACTAGCACTTGACTACCCCGGTCTTTGGTAAAGACGTGGTCTACGACGTGCCCAACGATGTTTTCATGGAGCAAAAGAAGTTCGTCAAGGTCGGGCTGTCGACGGAGAACTTCAGGGCTTACGTCCCCATGATCGAGCGCGAGGTGGCTGAATTCGTGGAACGCGATCCCAGCTTCCGTACCTACCAGATGGACGACATCAACGAGTGGGGCCAGTTCGACGCCGTGAAGGTTCTCCAAGAAATCACGATCTTGACGGCCTCGCGCACTCTGCAGGGCAAGGAGGTCCGAGAAAACCTCGACAAGACTTTCTCCCAGCTCTACAACGATCTCGACGGCGGCTTCACCCCCCTGAACTTCCTTTTCCCCAACTTGCCTCTGGAGAGCTACAGGAAACGCGACCGTGCGCAGAAGAAGATGACTGAGTTCTACGTCAACATCTTGAAGAAGCGGGCCGATGGTACTAGCACTGTATGTCTTCCCAAGTCCTCTATTCCATCCAGATTCTTATGGCGCGACTGTTCAGAACGATGAGACGGACATGCTTGCCGCTCTCCAGAACCAGAGCTACAGGAGCGGTCGTGCGCTCCCTGAACACGAGATTGCACACATCATGATTGCTCTACTCATGGCTGGCCAGCACACGAGTGCTACTACCGGCGCATGGGCTATTCTTCGTCTCGCTGAAAACCCTGATGTCGCGTATGCATCTTCAATAATTCTGTTTGGATGAACGCTGATTTTGCCTTGGACGATAGTGAGGCCATGTATCAGGAGCAGATCAAGCACTTCTCGAACCCTGATGGATCTATGCGCTCTCCGACCTACGAGGAGATCAAGGCCCTGCCCGTCCTCGATTCAGTTATCCGCGAAACCCTCCGCTTGCACCCGCCCATCCACAGCATCATGCGCTACGTCCGCTCTGACCTCGCTGTGCCCGCAACGCTCGCTGCGCCCTCCAAGGATTCCGTCTATGTCGTGCCCAAAGGTTACTACGTGCTCGCGTGCCCCGCCATCTGCCAAATCGACCCTCTGCTCTGGCAGAATGCCGATAAATGGGACCCGGCGAGGTGGAATGACCAGCAGGGTGAGGCGCAGAAGGCTTTCAAGCAGTACGTGGACGAGAATGGCGAGAAGGTCGACTACGGGTTTGGTGCGGTGAGCAAGGGAACCGAGAGCCCGTATCAGCCATTCGGAGCTGGCAGACATCGTTGCATCGGCGAGCAGGTGTGTTTTCCAGAATCGAAACCGCAGCCTACAATATGACTCATGATTGTCCGTTGCCTTCTAGTTTGCGTACATTCAACTTGGGACACTTCTTGCAACGATCGTCCGCAAGATCGAGATGCGTCTTCCCACACCTTTCCCTGCGAACAACTACCATGTAAGCCGCTCCTCTGACTCGTTTGTTGCTGTAAATTGACTGGCGTTCCCCATGTAGACCATGATTACCATGCCAAAAGAGCCCCGCATGATTAGCTACCGGAGGAGGAAGTTCGACTAGTTTATATCTACAGACCCCATCTACGCCTTAGTATATTCATCGGAGATAATAGAAGACACTCGTCCGTAGACGATGTTTGAACCTTTTGTCAGGAAGAATACAGACCCAGAGATGAGAGTTGCATACCAACGCGTACTCTGCCAGAGAAACGCTACACGTGCGCATATCAGTCGGTCATGTGATCATTAGAGTGTTGTCCTCGAGATGTTGTTCGTCGACTTCTACACCGACAACCGCGAGTGACAATGGCGTCTGCATACCCGGTAGTTTTGGTGCTCGTCCTCGTTGCCATCCTAATGGCTTTAGCCTGGTTCCTTACGCCAAAGGGCCCGCAGCAGACGTGGGTGCAGCGCACGGTGCTTCGTGGCGGTACTGACCCTCCACCTTCTGTAGACTTCTTCGTACCGGCCTCATGCTTGCGCTCGCATGCTGCTATCTCATGTGGACGATCTCGTATCTCGCGCAGTTGCATCCTTTGATTGGTACGTCTTGTTCTGCTGGTCTACAGGATGACACCCTTACAGCGTACCTGCATCCAGCTCCGAGGAAGAATCTCGCTGTGGAGGAATGATGGAGGGCTGGATGCTTTGGCTCAGGACGGGGAGTGGATCATACCTGGTGCGTGCTTTGGCAATTCATGTACACCCTTTCGCTAACCACGGCAATCGACTCAGGTTATTGTAATTCAGCATACTTTCCCTCTATTCATCCATGTACATACTCTACGAAGTCTGCTTCTTGGAGGTGTTTCTGAAAGCCAGACGCTAAGGACGCAGTGCTCGGCAGGTGCGTGATAAATAAATGCAGGTATTCTATGCAGTGTCTCCCCAAGCTGCGCTAGCAGCCACGTCGTCCGATGTCCAAGAATGCGAACTATCATCTGTAAGATGCCAAGTGCTAGGCGCGTTGTGCCATCCGGCTGCATCAGCCGACCAACCCTCCCTACTTCCGCGTTCATTTTCAGACCACCCTTCCTGTGATCCATAACCGACCTCTTCGTCGCTACTGGACTCGAGTTCCTGCTCCACCGGTAACGGACTGGCGTTGTCGTGGTCGTCCCAGAGCCCTTTACCCTCCTCCCATTCGGCCCCAACCCATTCCACCTTCCAGTCGTCTTTATCTCTCCCAACCCTATGCAAAGCCAAGTATTCGTGCCTCTCGACCGCTTCAGCCAGTACTTCCTGCCATCCTCCACACAAGGCAGATATGCTTTCCTCTGTCCAGAGTTCGCGCAGGTAAACCTGTTTGTCTCTCCATTGCTGCATCTGTCCTGTGACCTCCNTCCCTATTCGCTCCAGACTTGCAGGCTTTCCTGACAGCGGATGTGCCTTGAACGTCTGNNTGACGAGCAATTCATGNGGTGGTCCATCGGCNCCATGGTTGATGATCCATATCTCCCACCGAGCTCGTCGCGCACGAGCATGCTCTTCGCCCTCCCTCCTCCTGAAACACGCCACTTGGCTCGCGAAGCCGCTCGCCTCGTCTCGTCCCCACGGATCGCGCTCCTGCGCTCGTCCGACGCCGCTGACTTCTACGTCATACCCCCACGCCTCTGCTGCCGCCTGACACCACGCGTTGCATTCCTCTGTGGTCCATTCGAACTTGTGGTCGGGATGTCGAAAGTCCCGCGTAGTGCGCTGAGTGGGATCGGGTGTTCCCCACGGNTCNNTNGANCCCACGGGNCGGAANCGNGCGTTGAAGGTATAGTNGGGCGTCGTTACAAGCAGAAGNCGCGGNTGGTATTTACCNAGNAGGACNGGNGCGAAGAANGGAAAGACGGANGGCGGGAGATGCTCAATNCTGTCNCGNCCNNTGAGACTGATANATNACGCGAANNATGAGATTGAGACGACCTACACTTCCATGGCGACGATGCACTCGATGCNCTNGAAGACAGGATTAGGGACCTCGAGNCCGCCCTTCCATATCTGCACCACGAGGTCCTCCCAGCGTATTTCTTTAAGCCAGGACTGCGCTTCGTGTGTCTGCGAGGCGGGCGTCGTTACTTCTATCGACACGNCCAGATCAGGNGCNGATATGTCGAAGCCNTGTACGGTGTCGAGGTGGATGTACTGCTCCATCTCCGAGGGTGGTGCATCTTGGGGACGAGGGCGCAGATACGGCGGCGCGCGGACGAGGCACTCTAGGAGCTGGCCCTCGCCGCAGCCTACGTCCAGAACCTGCTTGCGAAGTCAGATTNNCTGCATCGTGTTCANTTGTAATTNTTTGTTCTGGNCGGAGTGTTAGTTTACTCACTGATGCGACTTCTTCCTGACGCAACTTGCTGAGCACCCACATTCGTCGCTGATCGAAGAGGGGCGGGAAGAACGTTACTCTCCATGGCGTCTCTTCCTGNGTTGNTTCCTCCGTTACCATCTCGATTTGAGACGAGACGTACGGATTAATTATTGACTGTAAACTTGAGGAAGAGGAGAGTAATCCTGGATCCGATCGCGATCCTGGGCTGAATGCAGNGTGGACCTTGTATGCCGGCGCGCCGTTCGCCAANGCAGTACTAAANGCCGTTGTCGTTAGTATCGTTGCCCTNGGCTGGTCAGTGAACACGTCCAAGTGAGGACTGTGAAGATTGCGGTAAGTGATCGATCTTTACTTGTACGAACGAAGTCGCCGACTTTCCTCGTAAGGACCATGAGAACATCGGTATCCGACCGACCTTAACAACGTCGAACATGGTCCTAGTCGTCACGATATTGCGCCGATGGCGTCTACATTAAATATGATACTGCTCTTCTGACCTGAAATCCTTACAACTATCGACGGGAACCAAAGAAATTAAGTACCCGACTTTTAGTCTGTCCCAGTTAACTATATACCAGAAAGCAAAACATCAAACGAACAGATAACACNANATCGACAGGGACCNTANATACGACGCGCACTGACCACGCCCAGCCGCGCTCACAGAAGCCCCGCGGCTCGCAGATCGTGCTGTAGCCGCGCCTCCCAGTATCAGNCTGCNCGCCTCGCTGCTCCTCCCAGCTCNCGNCTCCCNANGTTCTCNTTNACCGGGCCAAGCGGTGGCGGGCGGGNCTCTTCTGGGGGACGTGGGCATCGCGAAAATTTCGGCGAGGTTTCGGCGGAGGAGGGCGTCTCGCTGGGCGTCTTCGGGGGTCAGCGTCTGATTGGAGGACGAAGTGCGGATCGACATCTCGAATCGCTTGACGCGGACATAGCCAATGATGGATGTCAGGAGGAGGAACCATCCTATCNCGGCCAAGGCGATTAAGTGATTGAATCAGAAAAATCAGCTGCCGAGGACTTACCGATGGTCATGAGAAGGAATGATATCCACTCGTGGCCCACTGCNGGGTTCAGCTCAGGGTAGGCGTAGGGATTGTTGATCGCGCTCGAGTTGCCGTCGGNNAAGCCTGTTCCAATAGGCCAATCAAGAATGGGGCGNGTCGCAGACGGNGCAGCGGTCGGTGTTNCTGAGGCCATCGGCATCGAGCTGTTCCCATCCATCATGCCCCCACCCATCCCATCACCGTCCTGTTCGGGGATGCCATCCACAGGCATGCCGGGAATATCGATGGCGCCCGACATGGACGTGCCGAAGCCGAACTGAATGAGTGTGAACGCGAGCCGAGTTGTGAGCCGTACCTGCCCGCGTGCGTTGCATGGCAGAGGTAGGTGATGAGGAAGCCGGGCAGTTGGAAGAACCAGGAGACGAGCGCTGTGAAGAGGAATGTGAACACGGTGCCGGTGGGGAGCTCGTCGACGATCATGTCGCCGCTGTTCTCGCCCTGCGCCGGTGCATGTACTGTTGTTTCCCAGTACGCAGGCGCGGCGTCCAGCTGAGCAGCAGCATACGACTACATCGACACATGATTGGCCATCAGAAGATGTAAATGGCAAGTGCAAGTAGTGCTCACAGGAGGTGCCTCACTCTGCGTCTCCTCTGGGACCATGTACTCTTCCCCGTCGTCGGTGGTCACGCGCAACTGCCGCCCTGGCTTCGCCATCACGTTCGCGAACACACCATCATTCTCGCAGCCGCCTCCTCGTAGCTGTGGCCTCGCAGATTGCGTGGGTACCTGTTGATAATGCGAAGGCAGCAGCACACCGACCGCTCTGCGGAGGAAGGACTGCCGCGGTGGGGGCGGGACGACAGGGGATGCCGGCAGCCGTCCATTGGAGTTTCCGATGCTATTGTTTGGCATAGCGAAGGACGACGGTGCTGGTGGCGAGCCTGGTGGAGGCAGGTCATAGTCTCGCTCGAAGTCGTAGACCCCTGCTTGGGCATGAGGGTGCGAGGAGTCGCCCTTGGTCGGCGAACTGGTTGCCTCAACGCTTGTGTGCCAAACATTGAACGGCGTCGTCTCGCCGTCCTCTGCATAGTCCTCGTCCGCCTCGAACGCATCGTCCATCTCGCGGTCTGCATCTGGAAGAGATCGGGGGTTAGGGAGGGGTGCGTATTGAGCTGGCGCCATGACGTTAATGTGTGTCAATGGGCGGGGAAAGGCTGCTTTGAAGTGGACCGCTCCTGTCGTCCGACACCTATTTCCAGAATAATTTGAAAGGGCTGGTTACGATTGAAGGGCAGAAAGCGCATGCGGTGGGCGAAAGGAGAATGAGCTGGCGGCTGTTCGCCTAGCCTGAAGGCTCCTGGAGGCGGGTTAACGACGGCCTCTGGAAGGAAGCAGAAGGCGCGCGGTGCCAAGCTACCACAAATCCAAATGCGGTGCGCCCTGACTCCTGCTAAGCGAGCCGAGACGCAAGGGTCAAGGCTGAAATTGAAATGAGATGGGGAGATGCTGGGAGATGGTAGATGTGGTGACGGTGGTTTCGCCACAAGATATCTTGAGCGGAGGCCACTGCTGAAGCGCCGACGCGAATGAGACTGCGTTCGTGCACTGATCATCATCCGTGGGCCTGCACTTCTGTTCCCATGTTCATCAGACTGTTGTCATGGAACAGTTCGCAGCATCACGTCTATTCAAAGGCTTGCAACTGCATGAAACGCGTACTACGTGCATTTTTAAAACATCGAAAATGAACCAGATATGATTATGATACAAATGACGGGGTGATCGACTGTTTAATGTCCAAAAAAATGCTTGATACTCGCCCAAACCATTCCCAATCAGTTAGCCCAACAAGCCCTTGACATATTTCAGCAAATCCCTTCCCTGAAAGAGACGTAAGCGAAAGGGTCATTAACTTCAAAAATCCAATGCTTACCCCTTTACTCTTTACACCTGCAACCATGGCTTCCACAGGGTCCGCTTCCATCTGATCACCCTCCGCCCACGTCACAGTGCGTCCAAACGCAGGCGACGGGGTGCCCTCCCTGGCATGCTCCATTCTCTCCGTGACTTCCCGCAGCAACCCGTCTCGCTGCCTCTGACCCATCCGATATCTGAGCACGACGATCAGCACCGCTCGCCACCCCTCAATCGCCCCCGGTAGCCCAGGCAGAGTGCCATTGGAGGGAGACAACATGGACGGAAGCGATGGCGTCGATGAATTCGATCTGCCATGCGTGGCAGGGACGGGCAGAGACGGCACCACCGCGGTCCGCACGACGTAAGGGCAATAAGGACGGTGTTCCTTCAACAGATCAATTTGCCTCGCTGGAACGGCCGTAACCGCAGACTCGGATGGACTTGATGCGCTTATCCGCGACGACGACGTGCCGACCGCCCAAAGCCCAATACGCCTGTGGCAGAGGGGGCAATGCAGGAGAGTAGTGTCTCGCTTCAAATCTCCAGACACGGAAGGTGTCGGGCTGCGCATCAATTGCGAGTCAACTCCAGACACCGAATGCCGAGGAGTCGATGGCGCCGGTGTGCCGTCCCGTCCGAAAGACATCCTTGACGGGCGAGTCGGCGTCGCAGGCATGGATGGTGCGACAGAGGAAGCGCGAGAGGAGGCACGCGACAATGACGGAGTAAGCGGCCGGGGAGGCGCCGGGGGTGGAGGCGGGGCGATAGACCAACCAAACAGTGCAGTCAAAATTGCAGTCTGCGATGGTTCGGGTGCCGGACGTGATTCTGTGGAAGACCGGCCCTCTTCCTCAACCGTCTCAGATTCCGAGGGTGCCGATGAATCCAGCTGGACAGACGCAATTGTGGCGAAGAGGTTGTGCGCTTGTGTCGCCGTCTAGGATATGAATTTTAGTGACGTGCTTGATGCGCACACGGGAAGATCTGCTTACAAGTGGATGCTTGACTTCAACACCCTCAAGAACAGGGTCCAGTGCCAGAGCCCTAGCCTTGATCTCTTTCGCCATAGCAGCCGGTGACGAAAGCGTTATTCGATACACGTCCGCTAAAAAGCATCATGAGCATCACCTCTTAAAAAGCCTGNACCCACGGAGAGCTCACCATCACATTGGCGGTGCTTCCANGGACACCCATCCTTATGTTGCNCCACCAGNTGTGCCCGCTGCTTCTCAACNAGTGNGTTCGCTGAGGTGGGAAGACATTCATTCATTGGCATCCGCAATCCGCGCGCAAGACCTGTGGTCAGTATATCAGCTACGTACCAGCATCCCTGCTCATCCNNTCTCTTCCAGCCANNACCCANGNGGCGTTGCATATCCCGCAGACGAGCCGGTCCTTGCCGTCGTTCACCCAGCCGCACTTCGCTGCGGCGACGGCGTCNATTGCGGACGGCTTGTTNGAGTACGTGTTCAGTTTGAANGTGGCCAGGCGCGCCAGGAAGGACGGGGTCGANGAGGGGCGATAGTCAGTGTTGGCGAANGCGCCGGGCGTGGACGAGCGCAGNCGCATCGGNATCGCATTGCGCGTCTTTGTCGCCGTGCGCGACAGGATGGCCGCGAGGTGTGGCGCCTTCGACAAGTCGGCGGATTTCGTCGCAGGCAGTGTACTATTGAGAGATAACACAGAAAGAAAAAGNCAGTTTGAATATCGTGCCGGCGAAGAGAGGCGAGGTGACTGACGAGGTCGACTCGGCCCGCTTGGATTTGATTCCGTACTTCGCTAGGGAGGAGTACAGCGAGCGCACTGTATGCTGCCGTTTCGGCGCACGAGATTCANCCATACGCTCTGACGGCGATGCGATGGCGTTGTCGAGGCTGTGGATGGCATCGTCGAACTTGCGCTGCATGAGGGTCCAGGTCAGCGATCGCTTGTGGCGCTCGTCAGGAGATTATATTTACCTTGTTGCTCTTCACAGAGGAGTCAGAAGGTGATGGATCAATTCGGGTGACACTTGAAGTGCTTTCAGCGGGAGGCANANGTGGGGTATTCGTCGCTGACACTGTCGAGGTCATGGCGGTTGGAGGCAAGAGGTGTGTTGTGGCGCGCACGTGTCGCCGCCGTTTCTTGAAGCGTGANGCGTAGGTCATTGAGTAAGCCACAGACGCGTCTCCCTGCNGACTTCGAGTGACNTCAGTCTCANGATTNTTCCTTTGCGCGTTGAATATCAAGGAAAATATATGCACTGCTGCCCCAATGTACATGCAAAATAATATGTATGCTCTGCTATAATGTAGATCTAAGTTACTTTCTGCCTTCGATGCNTGGCCGCCNCTCTCCGACGNCCCCTCTCCCTCAACAGATGTTCCAATCGCGCCTCGTGCAGAATCTCCTTCATCACCTTNACCCCCCTCTGATCCTTCCGCTTGTGCATCGCCGCGATGAACATGCGGTACAACGGCCGCACATGTCTCACAAANTCCAATTTCACCGTATGCACCGGCAGGCGNAACNTGTCGGGNTCGAACACGCTCCGCCCGTCCACGCCAGGGATGAANGGCAGGTACTTCTTCGAGTAGNTGGGGCCCGCAGGATACCCGCGNNTCACGAACTGATTCACCAGCGCGCGCACCTGCCGCGTGTCAACCTCTCTGCACCAGCCGAGCAGCGCCTTNACGACGATGTTCGTCGTGATCCGGTCGGGCGTNAAGTCGTANTGGAANACCAGCGTCTCCAGGATCTCGCGCAGACGATGCACCCTCCACCGGTTCCCGCGCTTCCGCGAGATCGCCTGCGCATGGATGATGATGTTGCCGAGGTTCGTTTGCGTCTTCGGATCCAGATCCTGCGCTACACGAGCGTAGAGCCGTCCAGCANGGACGACGCCACGGACCCGCGCGATGAGCGGCATGCCGTAGTTGAGCAGGCGGACGTCGACCTCCTTCGCTTTGCTCAGCGCGCGGTAGACACGGAAGGCCTCCAGCCGCTCCCGCCGCTTCAACCGCTGGAGCTCGCCCTGGGTACGACGGTACCTCATTCGCATCATCTTGCCCCAGGCCATCCAANGACGATGGCGGCCTAAGAGCCAGCGCCACCTCCTATGGTGTACCGCCTGGTCTTGAAGCTTCGACTTCAACCAATTGAACCTCATCTGTTCCTTCCATCGGCGCCCTCTCCGGTGCTTGATGAGATTGAACATGCGGCGCGGCCGCAGNTCGACCTTGGTCTTCGAGATGGCGAGNTAGAGCGANCGGTTTTCTACCTTCAAGTGNGGATCAGCAGCNAGGGTNCTCGCGCCTTTCCGNACNAAATGGAGGAAGAGTTCGTTNTGCCATTTNGGNACATGNGACGGGTACACCCTCGAGCCGAGCATGAGGACGCGAAAGGCCATGTGGAAATGCCTNACCGANAGGAGGCAGCGCAGNAAGTCCTGTATNAACTCGGGGCCNAAGTACCTTGGGCTNGCCAAGANGATTTTGCGGAACGTAAGGACTGCCGGTAATGGGTATCCTGANCTGACAAGNGCGCGGAGGGCCCANGAGATNCGGCCATGGAAGTCTTGNGGCGGAATNTCCACCGGTTCCTGAGGNTCNGTCTCTGAGNNAATTACCTCCTCCGGGGTATCCACCTCTCCCACNTCTGTCGCCTCCGNGACATCGCGNTCCCCCTNNTGGATGTCGTNCTCAGNCTCCTGNACCTCCGGGGTATATGCATCAGNCTNCANANNANCTNCCGCGGGCTNAGCCAAGGCCTCCGANACGTCGATGTCCGCGTNGTACACNNCNCTCTCCTCCTCTTCCACCTCGACCGTCTGCNTCACCTCNTCNNCCTCNNCCTCCNCNTCCTCATAAGGNNCAAACAGNACCTCATCAANCTCTTCATTCGACGGNAACTGCGGCCCGCGCCTCGCCNNCGACCGCCGAACCTTCTTCCTGCTCCGNACAACCTCCTCGCCCACCTCCGGCTCCTCGACGTCCAGCAGCGNNTTGNNGATCACCTTCCCGAGTTCNTCAGTCACATANGGATGGTCCCGCCTCGCCANCTGCANCAGNACCTCGCCCAGCGGCTCCCACCGCTCGGGCCCGCGCACACCCCGCAGCTGCTTCTTCAGTAGCGGAAATGCCGTGTCGACGTCCCCGTCGCGTAATTGCGCACTCACGAGCACGCGTTCCAGGCTCGGATGCAGGTCTATCCACATGCTCCACGCCGCCCATGCCTTGTGTGCGCGGCGCCCGTCAAGCACGGCCAGAATCCGCAGCGCATTGCCCGCGAGCAACGGCTGCCATGCGTCGGCACGCGCATACTCCGGGAAGTCGAGCACGATGTCGTTCCACAGGAAATGTCCGCATGCGCACTCGCCACCGCGACTGCGGAGGCGAGTGCCTGCACCTGCCGTCGCGCCCCGGCGTCTCCAGCATCGAATACCCAGAAGCCGGTGTGCGAAAGGCGTATCGCGTCCGCGCGCAGGTCGTTGTCAGAGGTCGCGGCCGCGAGGCGCAGAAAGGACGCGAGAATTGGCCGGATGGCAGCGGTGGGGGCGGCGGGGTCGTTCGACACGACTTTGGACCAGATATGGAAGAGGGTGCGGACGGTTTCGACTAGTTGCGGGTCCGGCGGGGCATCCGGCCGGATAGGCTTGATGAGAAGGCGTTCGAGGATGGCTAGCACGGCGACAACGCGGAAGTCTGCAGCGGCAAGCTTGGGCGTTGTAGGGGAGAAGAGCGCAGAGAGCGCAGTCCGGCTGAGGGTTGGCAGTGTGCGGTTGGACTGCGTAAGGAGGGAAAGGTAAAGCCAGCGATTGCCCTTCGGTCCGCCGAGCTCGGGAGAGAAGAAGTCTTGTGCTTGCTGGATTGCCCACTGACGGACGTGCTGCTGAGATGGCAATTGCGTGACGCGTGGAAGATCTAATCCCTTGATATTGGGAATAACGACCGCAGTGAGTTCGCGTAGCATGTCGATGGCATCGTTACATGTCCAGGGAGTGGTATCGGGTTCAGCGTCTTCTGAATGGGATATGTTCAACGACTTTGCAGGTTGACTCGCGAGTACACGGCGCCAGAGCTCCGCAAGCAGGCCTCCCTTTACCTTAAACTCTTCTGTCATCGCTACATCTGACAGGAACGCGAACATGCGCTTTGAGCATCGCTCCTTGCGGTCCAGGATCTGAACAAGCCACCCGAGGAGTTCCACATGCGCGGAACGCCGTGAGGATGCAAGCAGGACGCGTAAATATGGGATGTGCGCTTCTACACATAAGCCCGCGAAATCGCCGTGCAGGTACACCTTCCGAGCCTGGGTGAGCTGATCTGGGGTGAACCGCTGAGCACATTCCAAGCAGAGATCAATGCCATAACTCCTTACCATCCTCATGCGGGTCAACCACCACGCCCTCCATCCCAGCCAGCGCTAACTGCGCCCGCATAAACCAATACGCATCCCTCGAATGCAGATGCTCCTTCATCTTGACCTTATCCCGCACCACCTGTACCACCGAAGCCCATCCACCCGCACCACGGCCCTCCGCACGCATATGCATCGCAATCGAGGGAATGTGATCTGAATTCGGCGAACCCGCGCCCGCGCAGAGCGCGCCGAGGACCGCGATGAGATCACCAAAACGCGCGGCGCTAAGCTTGCGCAGGTCGCCGCCCGCGCGCGAGCGGCGTGATACAGCTCGAGGAGCGCGCGGGGGCGTGTGTGTTATTGGCGTG
>SFCI01000282.1:0-26594 GCA_004681135.1 Hericium alpestre | reverse complement strand
TACTGGTTGATCCACCGCGGCAGCTTTGCGCGCTTGTCCGCCCGCGCGAAGCGCTGCGCGGGCACCCGCGTCCGTCAGCTGGTGCGTGCGAGCGGGGAAGGCGGAGACGCACCTTATCCGCGAATACCATGAGGCCCCAGTCGGTCTTCCCGCGCAGACAGCGCCCGACGCACTGCGCTGCGTTTCGGATTGCATCGAAACCCAAAAATTCGGACTCGCGGATGCGGTACGCGTCACGCAGGTACTCGAGGCGCGCCTTGAGGATGCGGCTCTCCGTGTATTGGTATGGCACGCTGTGCAGCAGAGTCAGCGCCAGATCGGGCATAGAACAATCTGACAGACGACGCACCCGAACATGATTACGGCGCGTCCGTAATTGTGATCGAAATCAATTCCTTCGGATACTTTGCCTCGCGCGACGGAGAGCAGGACGGCGCCGCGGCCATTATCACATGCCTTGGATGTACAGCACGTGTTAGACGCGGGATGGAAGCAGAAAGACGGCGCACGCACTCGGCGGTAGTTCTCCAATGCGATGCTCGTCTCGTTCGCGTCCGGCGTTTCGACGAAGATCAACTTGTGCTTCCAAACTTCATTCAGGATGCCCTGCGCAACATCGTCAGCAAGCGTCCTGCGCGCCAGTATGCGTGCGACTCACCATGTCGTTCCACGCCGCAACGATGGACTCCATGTACAGATAACTCGGGAAGAACGCGACGACGCCGTCCGGCACGATCTTGCTGTACTCCACGAGGATCGTCCCGAAATTGCGCACCACCGCCGGATCGTTGCGCACCTCGAAGCGCGAGCTGACCGCGACCTGGTCGCTGCCGCGCGTGATGATCTGCACCGCCTGTTACTCTCAGCGAGGGGGAAGGCAGTGCAGAGCACGTACGAGGGGCAGGAACGCGTTGCGCGTGAGCGTCATCGGATACGACTCCTGCACGACCGGCGTGAACTGCAGCATCTTCGGGTACATGTCCAGCGGCGAGATCGTCCCGGACGTGATGACCACGCTGCTGAACCGCTCGAACACCGGCTTGATCGCGATAGCGGGATCGAGGCATCTAGCGTGACGTGAGGGCATGCATGGCAGTGCATGGGTCTACGGCAACCTACGTCAAGTGGAACATGGGGTTGGGCACGGTGGCATTGTCGGTCTCGAATGGTTCCAGGATCAACAAGAAGCCTAAGCGCGAGCGTCGGCTTATCAGACAGTGTGTGCGCTAAAGACACGTCACCCTTTTCATACGTCGCAACCAGTGTAGCGAAGCTGGCTACCTTTTGCAATGCCGAATACTCATCTATACGGCTAAGCTGCAATGTTTTCACCAAAGATTGCAGACGTTCCGCACAGAACCTAAATTAAAGGGACACACGTTAGAGGGATGCATCGAATCCGTAATCGATGCTAACCGTAGTGGCCTTCGCTCGATGTACGTGATATCTTTGAGATGCTGTAAAAATGACAGTGGCGTCTCCGCTACGACGTGCAAGACGCGCATGCGGGTCTGGAGGGACATCAATGACATACATATATCGCATTGGCTGAGACGGCTTCGCATACCTTGAGATACTCGACAAACCGCTTGAGGAAAGCCACAAAGTGCTCTGCTTTGCGGATATTGCCAGGTATAGCTTCCTGTAGCAAATCTTCTGACAGGACTGACAAAAAAAAGGGTCGATTGGCCTACCCTTCGATGTAAATTTCAGCGACCGACGCACCAGGATTGCTCACGAAGCTGTCCTCGGCGGTAGACGCCTCTTGGAGACCTTCGACGAGCTTCGTGTACTCATCTTGAAGCTTTGACGCGTCCGTCGTTTTGATTCTAATTCCTGAATCAGGCAAATGTGCTACAGTCTGGAGATAGCGCAACATACTCGTCGATTTTATCCGCTAGCTTGTTGACACTACGCGCCGCGGAGTCGAGCATGGGGCGGCTGAGATCTATGCTGAGAGACTCGATGCACACGTTGTCTGCACCCTGAAATTATGCACTGAAGTATGTGATACAGGGCACACGACATACCGATGTTATGCGCCTCGTCAAACACCACGATCGAGTCTTTTGACATCTCCTTGGATACCTGCTCTGCGACCTTGGGATCCAACAGGTAATGGAAGGAGTAGATGACCACATCTACGAAAGGCATCTGTGGCAGAGCGTTTGGGCTCGAAAGCAATGGAATCGAGGCGGGGCAAACACGCACCATGCGTCGCACAGTGAAATACGGACATGTGCCGTTTTCGCGCCCATACTCGAGCACATCTGCAAGCGTCCAAATTCCGGGTGGAATAAGGTTTCCGGGCTCGCGCTCGCCCAAGACCTGCGAGACGAGTCAAGAGTCCAGCTGACAACCCCAAAGACAAGGCAACAAATCGTACCTCGTGAAACTGGCAGACTTCGACCGACCCAGGATCTTCGCGGTACTTGTTGCACACCGCCGAGTTCGTGAGGTCCCGACACCGCGCATCGACGACTTTGCCCTTCTTCTCCTTCGAAACCTGCAGACACCTCGTTCACGAGCTGCCAATGGTGCTGGGACTAGGGCGCACCTCAGGATGTATGCACAGATTCTTCCGACTAGTGAGCCCCAGGCCCATGAAGCTCTGATCCTTCGCCTTCTGCTCTGCGGACTCGGCTGAGGATATGCGGTACTCCATAAGTCGCTTCAGCTCGGAGAGCGCCTTTTCGATCTCGGGCACCGTTCGTGAGCAGTAGATGAGCTTGCGCTTCGTCGGGAAGAACTATTTCGCGCATATGTCAGTGGGTCCAGCCTGCAATATCTGAGTGCGTGAAAAACTTGCCTGTTGATAGGAAACGATTAGGGACAGGAGCGACACCGTCTTGCCTGTTCCTGACGGCATCTCGAGCAAACAGTGGCCCTGAGGGACTATGAGTTGGATAGGACATAGACAAGCAGGTAATCACGCACTGTTGCATCAAGCGTCCTCTTAAGGTCGCACATGTAGGCATATTGCTCTGTAGTCCGCCGTTAGCATTCGCGCCGATGAGGAAGACGCGTTAAACTGACCGGGGTAGATGCGATCATAAGGGAAGATAATCTACAATATATGTAAGCTCAGCAGAGACGAATGACCCTCCAGGTCGCTTGAACATACCGGCAAGTCATCAATGTAGAATTTCATGAATGCAAGAACAGAGGAGGAGGCAGGGCGGCGAGCTGCTCGCCACAGCCACAGCGCGACCTTACGCGTCAGCACAACGTCAGCACGTGTCCGGATCGGGAGAGCACCTGCAGATTGGCCTCTGCCCGATGTCTGGCAGCCTGCAGCTCGAGATGCAATTCGACGGGGACAAGAAGTACAGTGAGGTTGGTATGATACAATAGATGAGAGCGATATACACTATGGATATACAACGCGACTAGGCCGCGTAGCTCTACTCGTCCTCCAACAACTCGCCCTTCTCTCGATTCTCTTCCGCCAACACTCGTTGGTGACGCCGTGTCTCCTTCTCCTTCTCATGGCGGAATGCGCAGCCCAGTATGTTAGGGTATACAGCGCCACTCTTGCGCGCCCTCAAGCGCTCTTCGAACGCCGCAATCTTGTCGTGTTGGGCGCGCAGATCGAAGACGTGCTCCTAACGCAGACGGTCAGTTCGCTGCTAGGGACAAGTCCTGAAGGGGCTCACCGCCTCAGCTTGACGTCTAGCACGGTCTGCGTCCCGAAGCCGGTCAAGCTCTTTGCGACGCTCTTCCTTCTCCTTTTGAGCAACTCCCGAACGAGGCACTGAAGGACCGGCCTGCATAAATATTGCGTCAGTAATTCGCCAAAAAGACAGGAAACAGAAAACATACAGCTTTGAACAGCGAGGCATACACGTCCTTGTTGCTAAGGTCCACTTCTACCTTTCCAGTATTTTGTGCGGTTTTCTTAAGGATAGGAAGCCCATCGTCGGGTGGCTTCTGCTCCTTAGGTGCACTATCAGAAGGAGGAGGCCTTGGTTTCGGCTTTGCGGTGGGAGTCTGTGTCGGCGTATTGGCGGCTGATGCACCAGCCGGCGGCTTGTTCTTCTTCATAGTTGGCAGCTTGCGCTTGAAGGACGGCAGCGGTATCGTCGTCGCCGGTGGTGGTGGCGGCTCGTCCTTGAACAAATCCGCAGGTGCTGCAGTAGAAGTCGAAGGTGCTGCACCTGGCGTCTCCAGGGGCGTCCCCGGGCCGTCAGTGGACTGGCCTTTGACGGAAGGTGTAGCAGGTGTTCCGCGAGCAGCTTCCCTAGCTTTGGCCACAGGCCCTGCAACCTTCCGCTCGTCCCTCACCATGACCGGTCTGCTCTCCTTTTCCCTCTCCTTTGAAGAACGCGCCTTTCCCTTCGCAGGCGCTTTGCTCGTCTTGCCCTTGGACACCGAACGTCTGGGAGATGGAGCGAAGTCATCGTCGGAACAGGCGTAAGCATCCCTTTCATCGGCACGCATGGTCTCTTCAGCATACTCCGCATCTCGGCGTGTATCCTCCTCCTCATCGTCTGACCAGACAACCTGCGCGCGCTTGGACTTCTTTGAGACCGGGGCGCTAGACGACGCTGGAGCCCCCGCGGCTCGCTTGCCTTTGCTCTTGACCGAGCTTGACGAGGCCGCGCGGGAGATTGTGAGCGGAAAGTTCACGTCATCCGAGTCCGAGAGAAAGCGGGTCTCGTCTTCGCCGATACTGGCCTCTCCGTCGCCCTCTACGTCTATGACCTCTTCCTCGACCAAGTCCGTCGTCCTAGCCCGCTTACTGGGTTTCCTAGGTTCCTGCGTCTCGAAATCTTCGTCTTCTCGTGTGGCAGAGACGGGGGCCGCACGTCGCTTGCTGCCTCTCCGAGCAGGCAGTGGAGGTTCAGCAGGCTGTGTGGTCAACTCATTGAGCTCCATAGAACATGAGGGAAGCCATTGCGCGAAAGATCGATGATACCTGCTGTGAGGATTTCTTGATTTTGATCTTTAGAGGCAAAGGCATAGTGACGCGAAAGCCGGGGTATCAGACTGGAGAGGAGTACTTGTGTAGGCGGTTGCGCCGCCGCCACGGCGACTTGAGCGGAATGGTACAAACGCGTGCAAACAGACGCGTCCCAAGACGGCAAGCGTAAATTGGCGCGCAGAGCAGCAGAACCTCTCTTGCAGCCCATGGTGCTTCGGTTATCGTCTGCGCGGAGTGCTCTCAGAGCTCCGCGTCGTAGACCTGTCGTTATTCTTAGATGTCACTCCACCGCCGCACCCCAACCTTCCGAAATTCCGGTTCTAGGCAACTCGTACCCGACTGACGCCTACACCAACATCACACCGACCATCGTCTCCAAACTCACGCGTCGTCTGCACCTACGAGACGGTCATCCGATATGCACGCTTCGTTCGCTCATCGAGGATCACTTTGCGGACTATGCGCACCTGCGCTCCGTCTCCCCGCTCGTCACGCCGTACCAGAACTTCGACTCCCTTTCGTTCCCCGCAGACCACCCCGGCCGTCGAAGACGGACTCGTACTACGTGAACAAGGATATGATGCTGCGCACGCACACGTCCGCTCACGAGGTGGAGACGTTCAGCGAGGGCAAGGAGCGCTGGCTGCTGACCGCCGACGTGTACCGGCGCGACGAGATCGACGCGTCGCATTACCCCGTGTTCCACCAGATGGAGGGCGCGAAGATCTTTGGCACGGACCCAGCAAGCGTTAAGAAGGTCGAAGAGGACAGCGCATGGCTCGCGCACGAGCTGGCGCTGTCGAACATTGTCATCGAGGACGTGCCCCACGTCTCGGCGACTAATCCGGCCCAGCTGCAGCACGACCCGGCTCATGCAGAAATTATGGCGAGGAATCTCAAGTTGTCGCTGAATAGCCTGATGTACAAGCTCTTCTCTGGTGTTGCGGGCGCGACAAAGGAGGATCCGCTGCGGGTGCGCTGGATCGAGGCGTACTTCCCCTTCACGACGCCCAGTTTCGAGGTCGAGGTCTTCTTCCGCGGCAAATGGCTCGAAATCCTCGGATGTGGGGTCGTGCTTCAGTCGACCCTCGACCGAGCAAGTATGTCTCATCCAAGATTTCCCGGAATTTTGTACTGACCGTGTTTGTTAGATGTTGCGAACAAGATGGGCTGGGCTTTCGGTCTTGGACTAGAGCGCATCGCTATGATTTTATACTCGATCCCCGACATTCGTCTGTTCTGGTCTGAAGACCCTCGGTTCCTGTCCCAGTTTAGCGCAGGACAGATCAGCGAATTCAAGTCGTATTCGAAATATCCTGAAACATACCGTGATGTCAGCTTCTGGCACCCTCTAGAAGGCCTGCACGAGAACGATATCTATGACGTCGTCCGAGATGTCGCGGGCGACCTCGTCGAGGACGTCAAATTGGTGAGACGTTTCTCCAAGCATCGACGAGGGCCGTTTCTGACTCTTTGTAGATTGACAAATTCACACATCCCAAAACCGGACGCAACAGCATGGCTTTCCGTGTCGTATACCGTTCAATGGATAGGTACGTGCCTTGTTTAAATTCTTGTGCGCATGCTTTGATGGTACTGTAGATCACTAGTCAACGAGGAAGTAAATGCATTGCAAGAGCATGTCATGTCACGCCTGAAGGGGCAGTTGGGAGTAGAGATTCGGTGAATTATTGATGCAGTAATGTTATGCTATGGCGTGTCGCGGAGGCCCAAGTCCATCCTCTAATGATAATAACTATATCATCACTCTATCATGCCATGACGCCAGGATGGAAGGTCATGAAAAGGTCAGGAAAAATAACCAGGATCATGATGATTCCTGCACAACTCCAACCTGCGGCGCGCGTAATAACCGGTCCTTGATCATGTATCCAGTCTTCTGCGTGTCGATAATCGTACCTGGCTCCTTGCCAGGGACCGGTGCTTGGTAAAGCGCCTCGTGCAAGTTGGGGTCAAACTTGTCACCGGTGGGGTCGAAAGGTTTGATGTGGTATTTGAAGAGGGTTTGAAGGAGCAGGCGATGTGTCATTTCAACGCCCTCGTGAAGCTCCTTCAAGTATTGAAGGGCAGACTTCGTGTTGGGCGATGATGAGGTGGAGGCGTCAGATGATGATGATGAATCGGACTTGAGGGCGGGCTCCGGTACGGATTTGAGAGCAATACTGAGGACATCGACTGTCTCGAGCAGGTCGCCGGCGAAGCGGCTAATGGCAAAGTCGCGCGTCTGCTCCTTCTCTCGTGCAGCATTGCGTTGGAGGTTGAGGAAGTCGGCATGGAGATACCGTAGACGACCCTACCACATGAGAAATAGATGTGAGCTTGAGAACCTCGAGCACGCGCGTGAGGGATATACATACCGTCAGGTCCACAACCTCGTCCTCCGCCGCCTTCAGCTTGCTGTCGACTTCCTCATATTCTTTCTCCTCCTCCTTCTCCGCCTCCTTCTCCGCCTCCTTGATGGCTTCTTCTGAGGACGCCTTGTCCGAAGAGTAATAACGGGCACCCATGACAGCCCGGCGACGCATGACACCCGCGGACGAGCGTGCTACAGCACGCGACGACAGCGAAGCCGTCGCTGAGCGGAAAACCTGCATTGCGTGGCTCATGATGATGACCAGAGAGTGAAGATAGAAGGTGAGAACGGCCGGTAGGGATGGGCGGGGAGAGTGTTTTGTGGGTTCGCTGGAGACACGACGCCGAAGAGGAGCCGGCTCGCTCAGCGCACAGAAAACTGTCGGACGGCGTATCCGGCGCACGTGCCCGACGCCGGAATTTGAACGCCAGTCGCGTTTCGCCAAGTTTTCGCTGGCAATTTTTCCAGTCATCTCCCGTTCGCAGCAAAACAATCTCATATATACTCCCTCCAGGCGCCTTTCCCTCTCTTCCCTTTCTGACCACCACCATCAAGCCCCAAGGAAATTCGGGAGCCCGAGCATTGTCGGAGCTAGACGGAGGCCGGTCTTCCGTTGTCGATCTTACTACAAACCCGCGTAAACAAGCGCGGGGCAGTCATGCATATCATGCGCGTCTGCCCCTCAACTCGCCTTATCTTTTCTCCCTCCTACCTGCGGACGATGGTCTCTACTGCTGGTTATACGGGGAGCGCGAAGCTTATAGATGGCACCGCGATCGCGAAGTACGTGTGATGACCCTTTTCTCGCGATCGTGCGATTCTTGCGCGATTGCTGATCGACGCGCCGTAGGTCTATCAGGGAGGGCGTTGCAGAGCGCATCAAGACTTTGAAGTCAAAATATCCGCGCTTTGAGCCTCGGCTGGCCATTGTGCAGGCTGGCGCGCGCCCCGATTCGAGCGTGTATGTGCGCATGAAGAGGAAGGCCACCGAGGAGGTCGGCATCCAGTTTAAGCATGTCACGATACCAGCTGAAGCTGCTGTGGACGAAGTCATGGAGATCGTGAAGGATCTAAACAAAGATGAATCCATCTCGGGGATCCTTGTGCAGTTGCCTTTGGGCGACCATGTCGACGCAGATGGGGAACGCGCGGTGACTGAGGCTGTCAGTCCGGAGAAAGACGTGGATGGGTCCGTATCATTCAATCTGCCATGGGATTCTGCGTGCTCATTCTGCGTTGGATCAGGTTTCATGCATACAATATTGGTCATCTGTCCTCGCGTGCTTGTGAGCCCTTGTTTACGCCCTGCACGCCCGCAGGCGTAATCCGTCTGCTCGAATCTACCGGTGTTCCTATCAGCGGCGCTAAGGCTGTTGTTCTCGGTCGCAGTGATATCGTTGGTAGCCCTGCTGCGGTCATGTTGCGGAACAAGGACGCCACGGTAACGCAGTGCCATAGCCGCACTAAGAACCTCCCGGAAATTGTGAGCTCCGCTCTAGCGGCAATCGAGCAACTCTCATCTGACGCGTTTTACAGGTCAAGCAGGCTGATATTGTTGTCTCTGCAATCGGTAGACCTGAATATGTGCAAGGATCTTGGATCAAGCCCGGAGCGGTTGTCATCGACGTCGGCACAAACTATATCCCAGGTAAGCCCCTCCCTGGCTTAGAGGGAATAGTGTACTAAAGATCGCGCCAGATGCCACGAAGAAATCTGGTCGGAGGCTGGTTGGAGATGTAGACTTTGCTTCGGCATCCAACGTTGCCTCGTACATCACGCCCGTGCCCGGAGGTGTCGGCCCTATGACAGTTGCGCAGCTCATGGTCAACACACTCAAGGCCGCGGAACGCCAGTTGGATGAACACCGCAACCGCAAGGTCAAGCCACTCAAGCTAGACATCAAAGAAAAGGTTCCCAGTGACATCGAGATCGCCATGGCCCAGACGCCAAAGCTGATCACACAGCTTGGGCAAGAGATTGGTCTGATACCTGATGAGTTGGAAAGCTACGGGAAGTACAAGGCAAAGGTCGAGCTCAGTGTTCTCGAGAGATTAAAGCATCGCAAGAATGGTAAATACGTCATTATCTCTGGTATCACACCTACACCACTCGGCGAGGGCAAGTCTACGACGACAATCGGTCTAGCGCAGGCTCTCGGAGCTCATCTTGGCCGCCCTGCCTTTGCTTGTGTACGTCAGCCGAGTCAAGGTCCTACGTTCGGAATCAAGGGTGGAGCTGCCGGTGGAGGATACAGTCAGGTCATCCCTATGGATGAGTTCAATCTTCACTTGACTGGTGATATTCATGCTGTTACTGCTGCCAACAACCTCCTCGGTGGGTTGGTTTCACCATGATATTTATTCATGGTCTGATGGCACAGTACAGCGGCTGCCCTTGACGCCCGGATGTTCCACGAAGCAACCCAGTCCGACAAAGCATTATACAGCCGCCTTGTTCCCGCGAAGAAGGGCAAACGCGAGTTCGCTCCACTGATGTTCAAGCGCCTGAAAAAGCTCGGTATCGACAAGACCAACCCCGACGACCTGACTCCCGAAGAGATCACCCGATTTGCCCGCCTTGACGTCGACCCGGAAACTATCACGTGGAACCGCGTCATTGACACCAATGACCGCTTCCTGCGCAAGATCACCATTGGCCAGGCCCCAACCGAAAAAGGCCACGAGCGCGAGACGGGCTTCGACATCGCTGTCGCGAGTGAGTGCATGGCCGTCCTGGCGCTCACCACCGGCCTTCAGGATATGAGGGAGCGGCTCGGCGCGATGGTAGTAGCAACCAGCAAGCAGGGCGACCCGATCACCGCGGACGACATCGGTGTCGGAGGCGCGCTTGCAGTCCTGATGAAGGACGCTATTAAGCCGAACCTGATGCAGACCCTCGAAGGAACCCCCGTCTTCGTCCACGCTGGGCCATTTGCCAACATCGCACACGGCAACTCGTCCATTCTCGCCGACCGCGTTGCGCTCAAGCTCGCCGGCACGGAAGAGGGCGACAGCTCCGACCGCGTTGGCTACGTCCTGACCGAGGGCGCTTCGGCGCGGACATGGGTATGGAGAAGTTCTGCAATATCAAGTGCAGAGTGAGCGGCCTGAAGCCGGACGCGACGGTCATCGTCGCGACCACCCGTGCGTTGAAGATGCACGGTGGTGGCCCGGATGTGACGCCTGGCAAGCCGCTGGCTGAGACCTATACGAAGGAGGATCTGGTCACTCTGAAGGAGGGCACGAAGAACCTTGTGAAGCATATCCAGAACTCGAAGAAGTTCGGTCTGAAAGTCGTTGTCGCAATCAACCAATTCGCGTATGTCTCTCCTCTCTATTCGATTTCATTCTTGATCGACGATGGCTTCATAGTTCTGACACTCCCGCTGAGCTCGAGCTCATCCGCCAGGAAGCGCTAGCAGGTGGTGCCGACGCCGCTGTCGTCAGCAACCACTGGGCGGAAGGTGGTGCTGGCGCTCGCGCGCTGGCAGAAGCCCTCATCACCGCGTGTGAAACCGAGTCTCATTTCAAGTTCCTTTACGACCTGAACATTCCGGTCGAGGAGAAGATCTCTATCATTGCGAAGGAGATCTATGGTGCAGACGGCATTGAGCTCAGCGACGTCGCCAAGAAGCAGATCGAAACCTACACTCGTCAAGGTTATGGCGACCTCCCCATCTGCATGGCGAAGACTCAGTACTCGTTCTCGCATGATCCAAAACTGAAGGGCGTCCCAACTGGTCAGTATTTTATGCTACCTTATTCGCTTGCTTTGTTCAAATCGTTCTTTTAGGCTTCACCGTTCCCATTAGATCGGTCAGGCTCTCTGCGGGCGCCGGCTTCCTATACCCTCTCCTAGGCGACATGCAGACGATGCCAGGTCTTGGAACGCGTCCAGGATTCTGGGAAGTTGGCGTCGACCCTGAATCAGGACGGGTCGTTGGCCTGTTCTAGACAGCCCACCAACGCTAGACCTGATCTTCATCAGATAGCTTCTAGTGCTCCTTGAACTACCGTCTCAACACGGCTTGTGTACGCCGTTCAACACGGGCAGCGGTGGCCATTATCTATTGACATAGCGCTCCGCGGTGTTGGTCTTCTGCGCGGCAGAAGACATGGGCTGTATGGATCGGGAGCACGAAGTATAACATCGTATTGCCATCACAATTTCTCGCATGGAAGTAGACATATAATCTACAATATACTCAACGTATCATCCTTGCTGTCACCCACCGATCTGCCGACCGCCTGGAAGTCTGGCCTTCACGACGGCTTGAGACGGCGCCAGGGAGAATGGCTCGTGGACGGCTGCGCCTGGTGCAAGGCTACCACCCTGGTGGTCGAAGGTAATGTTGTTGAGGAATGCCGTAACCTCGCGGTCATAAGTGTTGCCTGCGAGGTCAATGTAGGTCAGTGTGTTGTTGCTCCTTCCATTCGTTCCCGAATTTCCGGTGGGTGCGGTGTGGAAGGATCCGCCTGATGGAACGGTCAGCGATCAGCATTTCATTTAGATTGATTTTCTGCTGACCGGCCAGCTGTCGTTCATGGATGGTTGAACCCAGAATGAATGGGCTCGGCAACAGCGTCCGCTCGTACGAGTGATCAAACGTTGCAACGACTGATGTTTTATTCAGCTTGGCTCGCAGACTCAGACAAGGGAACACTTACAGTTGGAGCCATCCGGGCTGGTAACCGTAAAGTTAATTATCAATGGGAAGGAGAAGTCGTCTTGGAGCACTTTAACACCGTTGTGCGTAGATGACACCTTGCCTAAGGCGGTTTGGTCGACAAGCTACACAGCCGTTAGTGTGGTCATGTCAAATTTCAATTCATGAGCGGAAATACCTGTACGAAGGCATTATCCAGATAGTTCTGCACATTCTGGTATTCCAAGTCCTGCGTGAAAACGACTTGCGTCTTCTTCCCACTCCCCGAAACGATGTCAGATTCGATCCTGATGCTTCTCTTCGCCCCTACCGTCACGTTTACATCGCCATTAGTGCCTACGCTTCCGGCCGTCGTCGTGTTCGCAAAGTCGAAAGCCTCGTATAGGGTGATGTTGCCCGTTGTCGGCTCGGACGATGAGTCCAGCTGCACTTGCAAGAGACCAGATACGAACCAGTTCTGGTTGATAGTGTGATCGGATTCTGCAGATGCAACGTCAAGAGTGATATTGTGAGGTGAGCCATCCGTAAGGATGGGTATGAAGGGTGTGAGATCCACGAAGTACGATGGCAGATCAATGGCGCCATAAGACGTGATTGGCCTGGTGGAAACAAGCGGTGAGTCAACGAGATAAACAGCAGGATGCGAGTTTCGACAAACCTCCAAGCGGTGGGGACGATACCGCCAGTGAAGATGACAGCGTAGGGGAATGCAACACCGGCTACCCTTCCGTCGACGAGAATGCGCACCTCGCGGAAAGGCCCTTGTCCAAATGTCGTGCCAGGAGGGAGGGCAGACAAGAATTCATTCGCGATGTTGAAATACTGAGTGAGAACGATCATTAGCAACACGAAACTTTGGATTCAGGTGTGAAGCCTTTACCCAAAACTCTTCGTTCCCATTCCCAGATGCAAGCAATTCTGCGTACACAGTTACCGCATTGCGGGGCAATGTGACATTGAGCTATCACTTCCATGTCAGTTCCAGTTTTATCTTAGAGAGACGAAACTTACGGAGAACCCAGGAGGGACAGATGCATCATTCCCTGTGTCGTTCGCCAATGTAGAGATCGGAACAATCAGATCAGCACGAGGAGCAGGGGGATGGGCCGCCGATGAAGCGAAGAAAGTTGCCTCAAGTGTCGCTGCAGGACAGGGATGACGCATCAATACATGAGCACAGAAATAGAAACCAAACACGCTTACTCGCATACTCTCCATCGAGGCCTGTCTCGATGAGGTTATCGAGCTGCAGGATGAACGTTCCTGGTTTTGCAAAGAGCGGAAGGAAGCGTGTGACATCTTTTAGATAGGTCCAGATAATTCCGTCGCCAATTGTCGGCTCTGGTGTGGACGTGCGCCATACTGTGTATGATTCAACACGCGCCGCACTGGCCAAGAATTGCTAAACGTACTCTCAACATTCTGGAATGTGAATATTCCGAGACGGTCGAATTGCGTGCCATTGGAAGTAACGGTAAAGTTCAGACTTATTCCGGCCCATGATCCAGGTTCACCACAATCTGTAGAAGGGCTGTACGAGACATATTTTGTCAGTCTCGACTGATGGGCTTGAGGGGACGGAACACATGCGTGAACTGCACAATTTCAGGGCTGGGCGCATCGTCAGCTTTGTCAAGTCACACGAGCTTCGGAGTGGTTTACTCACTCTCCAAACGAGAATGCAAATGTGTGTCTGCGTTCACAGACATCAGTTCTGGGTAGCATACAATGTACGACACCCACTCTAGGACCTGGATGGTACACTGTTTCGCATCTTGAGGTAAGGGTGGAGGTTGTGCGACCTGGAAGTCAACCAGCCTCGCTGATTGGACCTGCGTTATGCCGAACCACGAGCACCAGAACAGACAAACTCGTAGCAGTTCGCGAAAAAATCCTAGAGACCTGGACGGCGTCATGGTCAGTAACAACCCCGACCAGCTGAATGCCTGTGAGAGACGGGGGGGGGGTGCGAAAAAGACGTACGTCTCAAGAAGCTCAACTACTGCTGTGAGAACCGAAGATCTGTCGGAGCAGACGATGAGGAATGTGAAATCAAGATCGGGTGCATATGGTAGCCTCATCGAAACTGATGGCTATTGGCCTTGTTCTAGAACAAGACGATAAGGCAGCAATAGTCAGGAAGTCGCGGGGTTATCAACAATTCTGATCGCGGCCTTCCAGAGTAGCATGGTTTACGAGACAAAAGAAGTTTCCCGAGATTACCCAGGATACCCAAGAACGACAGACCAGGCGCTGATGAGATGTACTCAATTTACGGACATGAGGTTGACACGATGTGGGAGGAAGCAGCAAAAGGCGGGCGACGATGGAGCGACGAGGCGGAACAAGTTACGAACGCAACGATCTGCAGGACTCGCTTAGGATCACACACGCGACGACTAATCACTTCCTAATAAGTACAACAAGGTCTAGACACTTTGCGTTAAATAATTGCAGAGCATGAGATAGCCAGTTTCCATACAACGCCATATGATACACAATAAAATAACAAGGCTGTCTACAATGCGAAATTTCCGATGCAAACATGACATATAGCAATTACAACACTGACTTTCGATGTGGATCAAGGCTCCACGATCCCATGTTCCCAACAGCTAGCCATACAATCATCGAAACAAGAAATGTGATAATTGCTCCCATCTTCAAACACGATCAGGACTGAAGACTGCAGATCTTTCAGAGACTTCACGGGCGGCGCGACTCGTGGACTTCGCATTCGCGGGGCCCGTTGCCGCGCCAGCCGGAATGGAGGCATGCGCGACAGTCGTCCTGTAGTTCGTCTTCGCAACAACCACGTTGGCGCAAGGGCCATCGTCTGTCCAGTCACCAGCGGAGCCTGCGATAGGTCGATAAATGACTAGCCAGAGTTAGGCAAGGCATAGGCTTACCTCCAGGCACATCAGCCTCAGACCACCACTTGGCGGTCCAGAGGTGGCCGCTTTAATTAGCACGTTGGTCAATTCTGTCGTCAGAAATTCGGAGATATCGCTGTGAACTCACTTGTAGGTCACTTGATCACCACCTTCGTACTATTGCAGTTCAAGTCAGGTTGAGGCATATGGTGCAAGCCTAAGAAGACAACGCACAGCAATGTTACTCTGCCAGGGTGCCACGACACCACAGCTGCCGCTAGGAGGCTGCGTTGGCGGAGGAGCTGCTGTGGTTGTGCTCGAAGGTTTCTTGCTCGTAGTCGTTGGCGGATTGCCGGGAGGGATGCTGGGAACGCTTCCACCACCGTTGGAAAGGGCCGACTTAATGGCGGCGTCGTAGCGTCCGTTGGCTGTCATTCCGAGGATATGAGAAAAATAATGACAGCAGCACGTGAAGACGGGCACCGTAAGCCTGTGATGCGTCCCAGAGCATCACACCACCGAACGATGAATATTGACTGCGAGTCTGCTCAGCGATCGTGGCGAGTTGTGCTGCAGAGACGTATCCGGATCCTGCAGCCGTGCTGGAAGCCGGAGCGCCAATGAAAATCTTGACGTTCTTGTTTGGAGAGACTGTCTTTGCCCACGTGTCCCTGCACACGACACTATAAATGTCTGCGCCCAGAAACCATTCAAACTGCCATACCATTGGTCGAAATTCCAATCCTGAAGCACAAGTGAGGAAATATCAAATTAAGATACACGGCGGGACATACGTTCGCATTGTCGTAAGCTTGTAAGCCACAGTAGTTGTTGTCTATGAGAGCAAAAACGTAAGTCAACGGCACTACAAAAGGGTTGGAAAAAACCGACAGAATTGAACGAAAACAGCATCGAAGCCTGCGCTGTTCAGGATGTCTCCCATGTACGCATCCGGATAAGGGCATTGGGGAGCACCAGTAATATAATACCTGTGGGAAAAAATGAGAAAGGTACATTGCAGAATGAAATCGGAGACACACTGTTTGCTGGCGCCGCTCGCGTGAGACCTAATTTGACTGATGAAAGCGGGCCAATGGGCAGCAGAACCACCCTCAAGATCCAGGTCGACACTGTCATCGTCACTTTCAGTCCTGTGGTCGGCACTTAACAATTCAGCAGAAGACGGACCCATCAAGAACAGCGCTGCCGAAGGGCCTCGTGGAGTTGGAACCACCGAGGAAAATGTTCCAAATTGTGTCGGCGAATTGCTGAGCCTGGCTGTCCGATGTGAAGCTAACGGCGCCGGTTGCTCCGCCGATACTGATGGTAATGGCCTTGCCCTTCGACTGGCAGGTCTGGATGTCTGATGCCAGGAAAGAACAATTCGGCAGATCAGTGCCGGAGAAGACAGGGTCGCTACTCGTGCTGCAGATCTACATAATTTATGAGCAAGGAACCGCGATAACCAGCATCGGACAGCTCACGTTCGCCAAGTCGATCGATGGCAGGCCTCCCGTATCAAAAGCGACGTTCAGGAAGGCCACAGGGAACATATCGATGCTGTTGTCCTGTGGTGATGTGTTCAGCTACGAGCTCACAAGCGTATTGGTATATCACTGTCAACGTACTTGACAGTAGAAAGAAAGAGTCTGCTGCCAGTTCGCAGTGTCACTTGTGTGAGTGGCTCCATACGAATTCTGTCCCCAATAGCTAAAAGAAAAAAATATTCAATTAAAGACTCGGACCTGAAGATGTACAGTGGTATTCCTTACACGGCGACCTAGAAATTCGAATAGAATGAGTCATTCTCTTGAAGAAAAATTACGACGGAAGACTCATACGTTGTCGTTTCGGCTGACGTCAAATCCAAAGACGGGCAGAGAGCCGAAAACGATCGAGAGGAGTGACAACCGCACTACATTTAGCGGACTACCGAGCATGGTGGGCAAGAAGGGGGAGGTTCTCGGACGCAGATGCTGAACTTACCTCGCCTCCCTTTTATACTTTCACGAGGCTCAGCTAAATGAGGCAGACGGCCTGGGCTGGTCAATATGCAAATCACGCTGCGACACGTCCAACGCCAACACTGACGCCGACGAATATGTTCATCAGAACGGTCCCTGCATACCGAACGTATCGGGGAGAGATATGGACGAGTATCTCATGGACAAGTCTTGGTACCCAATGACTACAGAGCAAAATAGAGTGAATCAGCGCGGCGACTAAGGAACATCAACATGGGCAACAGAAGGAACCCGATTCGCGAAGTGCAGCATGCCAGCCAGGTACTTCACCATGCGAGACACATGCTGAACTGTGCAGGAGCATGATTATTTATGCATATGACCGCTGGCGAAGCATAGGCGATGATTATCCACGTGGCACCGCGAAGACGAACCCAACGCGTCCGTGCTGGCATGCGGCCTGGCATGATAAGATAGCAGACGAGAAGACAGTAAGCGGTCAACTGGCCAACGATACAAGCAAGCATAAAAGATACGGTTACCAGGCAGGCATTACTATTCCAGCAGTACCGTCGCGAATAGTCCATCTCCACGATCCGAGAGCCGGAACGAAAAATGATGCCGCCACAGCACCTCAGGTCTCTAAATCTAACTTCCAGAAACAAGGATCAGCTGAGTGATGCAGACATGATGGTCATCTCTGAGCTATGTTCTGCGAGCATGAGGGTTGCATGACTCAAGACAGCCAAGATAGCGACTATCCCAGGTCACAAGCATGTCGATTGAGACCGATATTTCGACTCGGATCGCCGGGCGTCATTGGATGATCCTGGATGATCAACCAAAATACACGGAAAATGACTGGGATATAAGCGCATGAAAAGGGGCATGCTGCACATGTACTAGCGCACAAGGCGACCGATATTTTCGAAGTTCGCAGGTCTTTCAGCCGTCGGCCCATCTGGAACATGGGTGGATGTCCAACACTGATTCAAAATCTATCAAGAAGCGAAGCCCTTCTGGCCCCCCAATAAAGTCGTTAAGATGAGATAGATTGCACGTTATAGTGAGAGAGAATGAAGCGTACCATCTGTAATTTCTCCGACAAGTTCGAATCATGGAATTCAGATGGTGGACCGAGACAGACTGAGACGCGCGGTTTGAGAGCAGTCGCCACGAGAACGCCGGCGCCGGGCCGGCAAGGTAAACCCAAAATGGTAACCAAGAGCGACTGCCATCTCCGGCACTCCGACTTCCGGCTCCGAGTTGTCGCCGCCGGTTCTCAAATCGACAAGCAACTTCAAGGCCCCGGGCTCGCCAATGCGTACCGTCTATCGAACACAGATACATGGTTCTTCCATAGCTGAAGCTCTCGCACCGAAGTGACTAAGCTTTGACTTGGCTCCGTTTTTTTCGCCGTCACATAGGCGGATGTCCTCACTTTTGGATGGTTCCATCGCCCTGGCAAACTGGCAGTACTTATGTGTTACGCATAACTCTCAGAAATTGATACATCTCATTATATTCTGTCTTAGCACCTTGATGGGCCTTGCACCAGAACGAGCGACGACTCGAGCAGTGTTCACAAGTACCCTCAATCAAAGCATAATCCTGTGGAAACTGATCTGATTATTTTCCCCAGCAGGTCTTGAGGTACGCAATGTGTCCTAAACTCCTTAGCTTGACTTAAAGAGTACCATTAGAAGCTGCCTAATTGCTGTGGGGCCTTGACTTTACGGTTGCATTTCATGGCTTCATGCGTTACTTTGTCGTATGGGCAGAATTCTGCAAACGGTCTAATTTCAATCGATGACAGAACACCGCACTGTATGACGACACTCTTTGTCTGCAATACATATGGGAGCGCAGTGTTTCCGCGACACCGATGTTCGGTCTCAAACCATGTGGTTTTGTGGCATGATGTGGCCCCCGTGACTGGTCCAGGTTCTGCTAATGAACAGTTTAAGGCACGTTGGAATCGTCACATTGCCGGTAGCTAGTGGATGACTTTCCGCGGCCTTATTTTTATTCTATGATATGTTTTGGAGNTCATTTAGATTCANAGTCCGCTGATTTNNNCNACCTGATTGGATGAGGAGGTCATTTTGGACGTTAGCGAGGCATTTGAAATGGTGTCTGAAATATCATACCATAGATTTAAGGCCGCGGAAAGTCATTCAAACTATACTTCGTTTGTGTCGTCCGTCATGATATACAGAGTTGATTTTTCAGAGCCTGTCGACAATTCACCAAGAGTCCATTGGTTCGAGTGCACAAGTGAAGCTGGAAGATCATGCAATTCATTATCTTATCAGATAGAGAATATTGATCACGTGCGAGGCGGCCTTCGTCGAGGTTTTGCCAATGTTCTGCACCTGCTCCGGCATACGCGTTAATTGCTGTCTGTCCCTGCACGCCATCTCGGGGGATTCTACTTGTTGGAGGCGTTTCTTCTTGGGGTGACATCTAAAGACAGACTTATCCGATGTCAGCACTTGGGAAACGGAAGATTAGGGACGAGCCAGACGCTGAGGGATCTCATGGGTGTGTAACGGAAGAACCTTTGCTTCATGAGCTAACAAAATCCCTACAGGTCCACATTATTCGTCTCCAATTTACCTTACAATGCGACCTCGGTCGACCTCCAGACTCTCTTCTCCGATATCGCGCCCGTAAGGTCTGCATTCGTAGTTCAGGAACAGGGCACCGGCGTATCCAAGGGTGTGGGCTATGTCGCTTTTGCTATTCGCGAGGATGCGGAGACTGCATTTTATCAAATTTCAAAGGAGGGCATTGCCATTAACGGCAGAAATTTGAGAGTGAACTGGGCGGCCAAGGTGTGCCATTACTTCCAATGTTACCGCGTCAGCACGCTCATGACAGCGATAGAAACAAGAAAAAGGAGCGAAGGATTCGTCGGTGAAAGTGGAGAAGGTCGAGACTCGCAAAGCGCATCCGAAGACTGCGTCAGCTGCTGGTCCGAAAGACCCTCTGGCGATCCGAACTGTGATCATCTCTGGGCTGCCGTCTGGCATCGACTCGAAGACGCTTTGGAAGAAGGTGCGGAAGTCAGAAGGTGCTGAGAACGTCGACTGGCCTCTCAAATCGGCCGATGGAGTCGAGGATCTCAGTACAGGTGCGCAACTTTCAGAAAACTGGGTCGCTATATTTATTGACGAGTCTCTCGGTTCGTGCAGCCCATGTGCTCTTTGCTACACCAGCGAACGCGCAAGAGGCCGTCTCCAAACTACACGCACATGTCTTTAAGGGCTCTCTCCTTTCCGTTACACTCAAAAAACGACTTGATCACGTTGCCAAAGCTCCCCGTCCGACTGCGAATGCAACCGCGAAGACGTCAGGCCCAGCACCAAGTCGCGCAAGCCGCCTCATCGTGCGCAATCTGCCGTTCGACATCATAGAACAGGATCTGCGCGCCCTCTTCCTTCCGTATGGCCCTGTCTACTCGATCACGATACCACAAAAAGTTGAGAAGGATGACGATGGCGACGTGAAGATGGAAGACGGTGTGGTTCCGGCGACCAGAGGGAAGGGGTTCGCATTTGTGTGGATGTGGAGCAAGAAGGAGGCAGAGAAGGCGATGGAAGAGTGTAATGGGAAGAAGGTGCGGGCTGGGTTTGCGACGTGTCTTGTGCAGGACAAGCAGAAGAAGAAGAAAGAGAGGCGGGAGGAAAAGAAGAAGATGAAGGCAGACGAGGCTAGCGATGCAAAGGAAAACGAGGAGGAAGGAGAAGACGCACCGACAGCAGCGAAAAGTGCAGAGCGGGTCATTGCGGTTGATTGGGCATTGAGCAAGGAGCGGTGGGAGGAAGAAAAGAAGAAGGCGGAAGAAGAAGAAGAGGGCAGTGACTCTGAGGACGGTTCCGATGACAGCGAGGGTGAGGAATCCGATGAAGAAGCATTGGGCGTGCATGAAGGTTCCGACGACGACGAGGAAGGTTCTGACGTAACGGACGACCGCAGCGATGATGGAGAAGAGCCAACAAAACCCCAGCTTCCACCTCCCGAGACAGGTACAACTCTTTTCATTAGGAACATTCCCTTCTCAGCCACGGACGATGAGCTACGGACGTTGTGAGTTCGATTCTTCCATCCGCCTTGCCATGTTCGCGCCACCACTAACGGCAAATACCAGATTCCGTGCCTTTGGTCCACTACGATATGCACGTATCACGATGGATCAAGAGATGGGGCGTTCTCGCGGTACAGGATTCGTCTGCTTCTGGAATCTAGCAGACGCAGACAAGGCTGTGGAACAGAGCGACATTCTACGCGCAGAGATGGGTGGGCAGAGTGACATGGTACGTGTATTCTATTCTTTAGAGTTCATTATGTTAAACTGGTCGCTGCAGCCTAACGAAAAATACCGTTTGCCATGCCGTCGCTCCTCACNCCAGATCCATCAGCCCTGTCGGCCCAGAGNCTTGTCCTGCATGGACGTGCGCTGGATGTTGTACGTGCGGTGACCAGGGACGAAGCTGNTAAACTCAAGGAGGCCGGGGAAAAGGCCCGCGAAAAGGCAGACAAACGCAACATGTATCTTCTGCGCGAAGGAGGTTCGTATTCCATTCCTCATTCGACAGTCTTCATTGATTCATATCCGTTATAGTGATCTTACCGAACACACCGGCCGCGGAGACGGTCAATGCACAAGAGCTCGAAAAGCGGACGAACTCATTCAACGCCCGGCGAACGCTGCTGCGATCGAACCCTGCCCTCTATGTGTCCAAGACCCGTCTCAGCATCCGTCAGATCCCGCTCTTCGTCTCCGAGCGCATGCTCAAGCGCCTTGCCATTCACGCGATGCGGACCTTCGACAACGAGGTCAAAGCCAAGCAGCGGCAGGATCTCACTGAGGATGAGAAGACAATGCCAACGGAGCCCGAGGGCGACGGCCAAGAGAAGGACAAGGACAAGTCGTCCGACAAATCTGGCAAAGGCAAGAAGAAGCCTGGGCGGAATACAGGCGTGAAGCAGGCGAAGATCGTGCGACAGCAGGACCGCGTCGACGCTGTTACGGGCAAGGGCCGGAGTCGTGGCTATGGCTTCCTTGAGCTGCATACGCACGCAGATGCGCTGCGGGTCTTGCGGTGGGCNAACAATAACCCTGCTGTGGGGGCGTTGTTCGAGGAGTGGCGGAAGGCAGAGCTGGAGGATCTGATCAAGGAGGAGCGGAAGAACAAGTCCGATGATTCTGCAGCGAGGATCAAGAGGATGAGTGACGAGCTGGAAAGCTGGGGGAAGAAGGCGAAGGGCGTGTTGATTGTGGAGTTCTCGATTGAGAATGTACAGGTAGTGCAGAGGCGGGCGGCACACCAGCGTGATGGGAAGTCGGTATCGGTGAGTGGGAGGTCTCTCAGCTTCTTGAAGAGATCTTGAATGACCTTTGATCCATAGAATCCTGGTGAAAAGAAGCTACGAGAGAAACTGACATTGCCTAAAGCGGGGGAGCAGGATGAGGCGCCGTCTCCCAAGAAGCAGCGGGTTTCTAAAGACAGTGCGAAGGAGAAGAGCCCGCGAGTGAAGTCGGAGTCCGTCAAGCCGTTTGACATGGTAAAATCTCTCATTGGGAGGAAGCGGAAAGAGAGAAAAGCCAAAAAGGCCTGAGGGCGTAATGTTTTCGTATCACATGCCGGCCATAAAAAATGTAGAAGTTAGGACTATGTGGATACCTATCTTTAGCTTATACCACGATGAGTTGGAAGCCAGGATCGCCCTGGCCGAAAAAGACTGTAAAGACATCTACTACACGATATCTAAGTAATCTACAATGGACAGTTGAACCAAGTATTGGTACGCGCAGTCTGTCGATTCACCTTCGCAACGAGACCAGATCAAGAGCCCTTCCTCTCGTAGCACGCACCCTCGCCTACTTCCTATCCTCCGCCACATCCTCCCCAACCTCCTTCCACTCATCCAAATTTCTCTCCCACTTACCTATCTTCTCGCGTATATGAATCTCCGCCTCCTTCCCGAGAAACAGCAAACTGGGCCACGCCTTTCCACGCGCGCGGCCCCTCGCCGCGCACCACATCCGCGATGATATCCATGCCCTTGCGCGGGTCGCACAGATCCGGGTTTTCAAGTATACGCTCCCGCACACGCGCGGCGNCTGCTGCGCGCACGGGCTCATAGTCCGCGATCGGTGTCCCTTCTGGCTTCGGCGGCACGAAGCCTGGTGTGCGGAAGGACGCGGGCGCGACGGCAAGCACGCGGATGTTGAATGGCGCGACCTCGGCGGCAAGCGTGTCTGCATAGGCTGCATGCGAGTATGTTACAATGAATACGGAGAAAAGCTGTTTTGGACTTACAGTGCACTGCGGCCTTGGACGCTGCGTACAGACCTGTAAGCAGTAAGCCATTTATCCCATTACCGCACGAGCGAAGTCCATAGCGTACCGACCCCCTGCGCAGATTTTGATCGACCGTCAGGATACGCTCGCTGCAAAGCATATAGACTCACAGGAAAGTCATTGTTCCATGCCGATCGGCTTCCAATGATCACGATGGTCCCTTCCCGCTGCGCCCGCATGTACGGCAGGATCGCATTCGTGACATTCACGGTCCCGAAGACCTGTTGGAACTGGCGCACCCAGGGATCCGCACCGAGCTCCTCGCTGAGACCCACGACAGCCCGCCTGCGTTGTTCACGAGCACGTCGACGTGGCCCCACACGAGCGCGGCCTGCCGCGCGGTCTCCTTGAGTGCCTCAGGGCTGTCCGTAATGTCGAGCGGGAGCACGCGCACGCTGTCCTCTGGCGCCGCTAGCGCCGTGACGACGGACTGCAGTTTCGNGAGGGAGGACGGGCGCGTGGTCGCGATGACTTTGTCGCCACGCGCGAGGACGACGCCGACAAGGCTTGCGCCAAGGNCGGAGGCTGCACCTATGTATATGCTGGAATGAGCCCTTCAGGCGGTACGCGTGCTGGGGACGTAGGACGCACCGGTGATGAGCCAGACTTTTTGCGACGACGTGGAATGGTAGACTTGGGCCATCATGGGCGAAGGAAAAGGAAAGGTGCTGTGCGTCACGCCGTGAGTACTGGGGATACAGGAGGTCGATGAGGTTTCGGCTATGCTGCACCTTCAGTGATGTAGCTGCCGCCGGAGCTATAAGATCGACAATCAGCGCTGATGTTATATGGAAGCTGGAGCTGCCCAGCGAAGTCGGCATCCGCCTGATCTGATACACTACACTGTACCCAGTAGATGCATCCGTCGTCCGAGTCGTCAGCGCCAAACGTGGTCATGCGCCTGTGGGTTGCGTTCGGACAAAGTACCCGCCATGTATGGATCTGCGTTGACACGATGATGAGATGAACACACAGACACCTACATATATATTCCCAAAACGTTGGTATGCCACGGGCCCATGTCGGTCGTCGGCCATGGCAATGACCGCAGGAAACATGCGAAAAATAGACCGTGATCGCGGCATGCGCAGCTGGAAATGAGATTGCCTCCGCCGTCCATTGTTCGTGATATCGATCGGCTTCCAGCGGCCTTGTTACAGTGGTCGGCTAATACGAAATGACGACCAAGAAACGTCGACTTACATCCTTCAATCGTCCAAGGCACAAGAAACGGTGTTATATGAATAGATCATAAAGGGACTGCGTTGAGCCGACCAGACGCTGGCCAAGGTTGCGCCTTCGATGACAGTGCAGTCTTCTCCATAGTAAATCTGGACATACGGGGATGATCGATGATCGTCGAGACGCAACATGCACGTCGGTGAGCACTTCAAGTTCAGTTTCACAGGGCGGCCCTGATCACGAGGTGTCAAAATCAGCCCACATGCCTAACGCGTTCAGCTTCTGTTTGACTCACAGAGAAACATGGAGCAAGTCATCACCGCCGCCATCGTAATTCCCGCTCCCTGGCACGTACAGGCCTGTATAGATGTGGGTTTTTATGGGGGCATCGGTGTGCGCCTCTTGTTGGCGGTTCGCGGAGCCGGGCACCGGATCAAAAATGTCATTCTCCGACAGCCAGAATCTCCGAGCTCTATGATGCGACTCTGCCATCAACAATTGCACATTTACCATATCTCCTCAACCTGTCGCTAGATGCAAAGGAAAAAGCGGGACCACTGTCAATGGCGACTCCACGCGAGGATAATTCGGAGATGTTCGACGTTCGAACTAGGACCCGCAACTTGAGCGTATCGTCAGAAATGAAGAAGAAAAGGTGTTCTAGTCCTTTCTCAGGTATTGGGTAGATCCTATATGCCGTACGTACGTGTGCGGCCTTATACCAGACCTATCGATTATACTCTTCGCGATTGCACTTCTACATAATATCGACGAGCGGTGTCCGCATCGGGCGCAGCGCCAAGGTCCGTCGCAACGATTAAATAGTAAAGCCATGATGATACAATCGCGCCGAGCGCGCGGGCTGGCATATCGCAAAGGGGCCGCAGCCGAATGTCAAATGTCGTGTTGTCGTTAGCCGACGTCATGAGCCCTAACGCCGTGGTACGGCAATTTTCCCTGAATTTCATCACGGAGAGCAGATAAAAGCCTCACCCGGCCCAAAGCTACCGATCTGCATTTCTTCATTTTCTTTCACCCCTATAACAGAGAGTTAGAGGCACGATAGACCTACGATGGTAGAAGCAAAGAGCTCCCGCATCTGGCTCATCACCGGTGCGTGCCTCCCTTTTAATGCTGCATTCACTTGAACTGACTCGGAACATCCGCAGGTGCGTCCGCAGGTCTCGGCTTCGCGCTCACCAAGCGCGTACTCGCGCGTGGAGACCGCGTCCTCGCTGGTGTACGCAATATCGCGAAGTTCCCGACAGGCGAGCTGCCGCCTGCTGACTCCGCGCGTGCGCATGTCTTCGCGCTTGACGTCTCGCACCCCGCTTCCGAAATCAAGGCGCGCGTGGACAGCGCGATCAGCGTGTGGGGGCGCGTCGACGTGCTCGTGAACAACGCAGGCATCGGCATCCGCGCAATCCAGGAGGAGGGCGGGTGAGTGCGTCTGAGTACTTTTGTGCAGGAGGGGGGCGAGAAGTCTGGAGATCGTCGAACCGTGGTACGGTTGTGATGCGTGATGCGTGATTGGCGTTTAATGCCAATAAGTGATGGGTTCTGCGCCGGGTGTCCATGGCATTGCCTGTCTTGGTCATGACGTGCCTCTTTTCTTCTCTCCTTCGGTCATGCGCGTTCCGTGTCGGACTCCATGATACGGAGATTTGGCTGACGTGTGGCGACACCACAGGGCGGAGTACCTCGCGCAGTCGCTGCAGACCAACCTGTTTGGTGTCATGAACGTCACCAACGCCGTGCTCCCCCACATGCGCTCGCGGAAGGACGGGACGGTCGTGATCATCGGCAGCCGGTCAGCATGGCGGAACGAGTTCCCAGTGAGTCCCATTCGTCACCCTCGGGCATCCTGATTGGCAGGTTACGCGAAGACCGATGTACTTACGGCTTTTGTGATTTTTGTGTCCAGGGCATTGGTACGCTTGGCAGTGCTGGGTTCTGCAATCATCCTTCTGACCTTCCTCTCAGGCCTCTACGCCATCTCGAAAGCCGCCGTGCACTGTACGTCTGGCGCCTCTTTCCCCGCTTACCCTTTCACCTCACCCCGCATCGCCAGCATACGGCGAAACCCTCTCCGCCGAGCTCGCGCCCTTTAACATCCGCGTGCTCATCGTCTGCCCCGGGTCCTTCAAAACTCCCGGAATCTACCCGTCCACGACGAGCGGCACGCCGATCGGCGACTACGCCAGCACGCGCACCGCGATCGCAGAGCGCTTCAGCGCGCT